>JAAGNO010031272.1:18213-63751 GCA_033439905.1 Ceryle rudis
CCTATCTACTCTCTGCAGCAGGGCCTGAGATTCCACTCCCCACCCCTAGTCATTCCCCACCCCAAATGCTGTCAGCACATTTCCATTTCAAGAAGGAGCTTTTTTAAAATCTTTTACCAGACAACTTCAACTTTCTTTCCTCCAAACCATCAGTGCTGTAAAACATACACTCCTCAGGTCTGATCAATGGTGCTATCAGTTGATTCTTCTCACCAGAGGCAAGCCTTGAGTCCTGTGCCCCCCAGCCCCTGACCGATCGGGGTGCTGTGCTGTTCCATGGAGATGATGGTTTGGGGTTGGTCAGGCCAGGAGGTGGGCGGGGCAGCCCTGTAGTGTTCCTTGAGGAAATATGGTTTTTCCACATCTTGTTGGAGAGATGAGTGGGATTGTGTCCTATGGGATCTGGGGACCATGTTGATTTGTAATCACTAAATTTTGCTAGAAGATTAAATAAATTGTACGTATTAGAGAAACTTGTAGGAGACCAACCATTAACTGTACTTGAACCACATTAATATCAGAGACAAAGACAAAGTATGTAGCCATACAACTACTTTACCATGTCAAAAAAGCCACAATATATGCAAGTTAATAATTGCTTATTTTATGTAAGTTGATGAAAAAATATCCCTAGATCATTTATGACAGATAATGTAACCTGTTGCAGTATGTTCAATCATTAATAAGACGAACAGCAACTTTTATATCCACACTACATTTCATTTGAGAACCTGAGGATTTCTTACAAGTTTTGGCACTACTGACTATTAATGAAACCAAATCATCTTTGGGCCAAAAACTTGCAGAGAACTGAAATGAATATTTACTACTCTTGGTCTATCAAGTTAATGTTACCTCCTAAAGATGTCCTCCTATGAGATCAAAGCTTTCTCATGAATCACAAGTTTCATATAGAGTTCACACAACAGTAACTTAAAAAGGCCATTTAGCTGTGTGGCAGCTGGATAGAGCCTCATCCCCAAAACATCACTGTTGGTCATAAATATTTAGGAGCTCTTCCTAAATGACTTTTCCTTAAGGCAGGCCATAAATGTTCCCACACCTTCTGACACCAAGGGACATTTATCATCCAGAAAAACAAAAAAAACAAACCGTAAGTCAAAATTATTCAAGTGATTTCTTTTTTCCTTGCTATGCAGTTAGAATCACTGACACACACAGGGCAATCTGCGGGAAAAGACGCTTGTGCCATGAATTATCTTAATCAGAATTCGTGTGTGCACGCAAATGTTCGTATTAAGCACTACTCACTAAAAAAAGGTTGTAAATTACTTATTTGAAACAAAGGGTAAAAATCCAGGTTTACATTATGCCAGGGTGTCACAAAATAACACATTTGAGAATCAAGACCAAAAGCTTTCAAGCAAGTAAAAGTGTGCTTTATTTTACAGTTGCATCACTGTATTTCCAGGACAGAGTAACTGTCAACAGCAAGCAAGTTTCAAGTACTAACCCATGAAAGTGCTTAAAAAACCCTGCTTTCACTAGACCTATTTGTTTTTTACAGATCTCACAGAATCATAGAATGGTAGGGGTTGGAAGGGACTCCTGGAGATGACTGGGTCCAACCCCCCTGCCAATGCAGGAACACCTAGGGCATGCCACACAGGAACACATCCAGGCAGGTCTTTTGTCTCTAGAGAGACTTCAAATCCCTATTTCAGATGATGCAATTTCTGCCTATAAAATGCTGGTTTGCAGTTTAACAAGATGAACAGAAGATGGTATACGTTCCAGGCAGTAGTCTAATTTCCTCAGTTCAACTACGACTTCAGTAATTTTTTTCACCCCTTGGGACTTTCTTACGTGCTAGACAAAAATTATGCAGAAGTAAAGAAGCTGATACCTGCCACTCATTTCCCCAGGCTATGAAAGAGAGATCTTTTATGTCACTGGAATACTGCACACCAAAGCGACCCCACAAACTGACAGCAGGAACACTGTTTTTCTCAAGGGCTAAATAGGATTTTCAGTGCATTTTGTGAGGATGCTGAGATAACATAAGAACATAGCTTTTATGCAGTTAGATTCAAGAAACTGAAATTTGGGCCAGATGCAGCTCTCAACTATGTTTATCACCTCTGCTATTTACACACTTCAGTTTTAAGTAGCTGTCAAGACAATGTCGTCTCAAGAAAAAACTGGCACGTGGAAGTCCAAAATTCAAACAGTTTGTCTGGAGAAGCAGTTCCACCATCCTACTCAGAGGCGTGTGCAGAAAGCCCTTTTCACAAGAAAGCTTTGCAGATCTTCTTACCAAGGGTCTGAGGCAGATATCTAAATTACTATTTACAGGCCAACCATTAAAACTCCGAACACCAAAAGCATGCCCTCTCTCTGGGTTTCAGGGAATGGCAAGTGCTATAAAAGGTGATGCAAAACATTCACTTCACAGCACTCCCAATACTCTACAGTTCAAGTTAATAAAATGACTAGCCTTATTATTGTAATTGCTTAATTCACACATACAGGAGTAAATATGTTTAAAAAAATTTATCAGTCCCCCAACCCATGTCAGTGGATTGTGCACATATTCTGTTTGTTGGTTTTAATTTTTTTTTTTCTTCCCCTTTTCTATCTGCTGCTCACTGCTACCCTAATTCTTTAATTTGCATAACTAAGAATTTTGTATCTGGAGCAGGAGGAAGGGCAGAGGATCTTGTCTCGTTTTTAAAGCAAATACAAGAGAGTATTTTATCATCATGAGGAAAACTATTTGGTCAGCCACTCAAAATTTTAGCGCCTCAGAAGTTACTGAAAGACTAAATATTCAAAATACACCAAGAACGAGGAACTAGTAAGTGGAAAATGCCTTGTCCAGGTGACTAGTGAAGCACGCATACCTGAAGTGCTATGAACGTTGGTGAAGGAATTGTCAGAGGCACTGTAGGGCCAGGCACCAGGTGAAGGCAGCGAGGTGTTGAGGGAAGAATTAGACCCTAATCAAAAGGGAAAAGGAGAGAGAAAGAGTAGGCCAACTTTGTAGAGCTTCTGTAATACTGTTAAGTCTCAAGAGAGCCACAATTTGCACCATTACCCAGTTTTCAGGTGATATACAGCCACAGTGCAAAGGCACATAAGGCTTCCTGTTTAGTCATTACCCTGTTACGACAGAAACATGAGAATATCCTTGAAAATCAGAATGACTTAAATAATCACATGCCAATTATTCTCTGTTTTACCTGTGGTGTTGTCCCGCAGAAGTTGGTGGTCAGTATCTACAATGGGAGATGTGGCTGTCCCCCCCAGCACACTTCCAGGGGTCACATAGGGGTCAGATTCAGGGTCAATGTTTTGTATACCTTTCCATGGCACTCCTGGTTGGAACTCTGAGATAGGAGGGGAAAAAAGAATTAGCTGCACACATGGAAATGCCATTTACTGTAAGTAAATGTTGAAGATGTTTTAGGAGGGTAAGTAATTGCCTTCTACACCATTTCTCAGAAAAAAAACCAAAACCAGACTTTTCTTAACTAAAATCCATTTCATGTTTCCTCCCAGAGCTGTCTGAGTACATCTCTACTATCTGAATACAAGTCTACACTACCACTAGTAGTGTCTACCATTAACAGTCTACCATTAAAAAAGTGGTGCCACTAAAAAAGTGGTGCAAGTGCATACGATATTCCTCTGACTATTTCTGTTTTACTACATTCAGATGAGGCTTCCCTAGTTTTACCCTTCCTTAATACATATTTATTTTTAAAGATACACTAGATTATATAAGATTACAGTCTGCACACACACAAAGTGTGCGTGTGCAAAAGCCCTTCTCAAGGAAAGGCCATCTACCTTAAGAGTTTGTAAACACAACATCTGACGCTTTACACTGTAGGTACACACACTATGTATTACCTATCAAGACTGAGGTAATGCTAAGGTGACATGCCTTCTGGTAAAAGCAATGTACATACTCCTTGACACTTCATGCTTCACAATGAGATGGAATATACTAAGCTGTTGTTTCCTTTCAAATATAACTCCAGGCATACCAGATTTTTATGACCAGAGAGAGGATAAGTTACGTAAAGTATGAACATAAGAAAACTCCAGTTACTGTTAAGAAAGATCAGTAACTTAGTTTCTTCTCTTGAGTAGATGTTCAATGAATAAAGTGCTGCGGTCAATTTTGGAAGCAGTGATATGAAACAGCCAAACACAAAAAGAGGCAAAGAAGCTTCAGACACTATGTGACAATTTTAGTAAGTGTGAGAAGAGTGCAGAGGTAGCAGATTCATCCCTTACAGATACGAGTCCAGGAAGGGGAATGACACATTTATTCACAATCTGAAGTTCTGAATTAACTAATGACAAAATATTTGAGTGTAATTAAAGATCTGGGATTGAAAGTAGGATCCAGGATGTGCTCTCTGGAATAATACCATGTAGGGTGAATCTAGCACAGAAAGGTTCATTTCAATCACCTTTGTAATGAAGAAGCATAGTCAAGACTATGACTTTTATAGACAGAGAAGAAAATGTGAGACTACTAGTTCAAACAATTGACACAGCAAGGGCAGCATTAGACTGTGATAGTACACTGGCAGGAGAATCTCAGAGAAGACATGAGATATGCCCCACCGGGTCAGAACTCTGGTCCATCTAGCCCAATATTGTGCTAGAAATGGTAGGAGAGGTAACATTTACAGAAAGAACACAAGTCTGGTCACTACCTGTAGGCTACTGCCCTCACACTCTCCCAGCATCCATAGTCCTTCTATCTAGGACATCAGAAATACCCTCTATCTGCTAGCACCTGCTTCTGAAGCTGCTGGGCTTTTTTGTGG
Organism: Ceryle rudis; assembly: GCA_033439905.1. Lineage (NCBI taxonomy): Eukaryota > Metazoa > Chordata > Aves > Coraciiformes > Cerylidae > Ceryle > Ceryle rudis. The sequence continues at coordinate 23,022 of JAAGNO010031272.1, forward strand.
TGTGTTTTTTGGTTTTGTTCCCCCCGCCCCCCCCCCATCCGTTTATCCAATGAACTGGCTAGTATAATCTGTCTCCAGAAGCTCTAAAAGCAACACATTCCAGAAGTTCACCACTCCCGATGGAAGAAAAAAAACCAACCCAACCCACTAAACAAACAAACGAACCAACCTAAACAAACCAAACTACACCACCAAACAAACAACAACAACAAAAAAAGGCAAGCTCTCATCTATTGAAAATTTATATCCTTTTAAGTTCAGCATTCACACCATGGTTCTAGTCTTCCAGGATTTGCAGGATTACGGTTCTGCATTTACCTCATTCACTGCCTTCATGATTTTGCAAACATCTCCCAGTCTTTAGTAACTCCACAAAATAATCTAGGATATTGGACATCATCATTTTTAACAGTAGGAGCAATCATCACTGTATCAAGGAATCTGCTCAGGTACTGCCAAAATACTGCAACCCTCTGACAAACAGGACCACCTTGAGGAGCAGGCAACGCAACTCTTGCGACTAGTCAAAAGATCATCTCTGTTCTGAGATAAAGAAACCCAAAAAACCCTCAAAAGGTCAAGTCCAAGTCCTGCCTTTGTTAAGATACCTAAGAATTGGTGAGACTGAAAGTTAAGTGCATAGTAAGCTCTCATCAAAGCATTAAGGCATATTCAAACAAGGCTCCAGAGATCAGGCACATTTTAGACAAACACATTCACTTGTCAATATAATTAATCCTGGCCTGGAAAAGAGCTTTCCTTGAACCTCAGCATACTGACAAACTTCCAAAGTATCCTTTGGGACTGATAATTATTCTCATGAATATTCACCAACTCTCCCTACTCTTATTTCTAGATAGCAAAAAACCCATGAAGTGCGTTTCTCCACTGATATTTGTATGGTCCTCCCAAAAAGTTCAAATGTAAGACAATTAGGAAGAACATGACAGACACACCCAGGCAAGTCTGCCTGGAGTATATGACTGAACTGCTCTTGAATGGGAAAATTATAGTCTAGTATTACCTAGGTATGCAAGTCTGTGTGACATAACCAAAAGATACAGTTCTCACCAATGCAGCAAAACTTGCTCTCACCTCCAGCTGTGATATCAGTTTGATTGGGCACCACTTCATTTATCTTTGTGCTGAACAATACTGCTCTCTTGAACGGCAGAATTTCTGCAGCAGATGGCATTTAAGAAGGAAAACGCGAAAGGTGTAGTCAGGGTGAATGCTGAGTGACCACTATATTCATTCAAAGGCAAAATGCACCTATTTAAGAGGTTTTTCTCTTGTAAAGTCATTTTTGTTAACATCTTATTTTCCAACACTAGGAAGAAAAATTTATCTCCACTTGAGGAACTGACAGTGGGCTGCACGAACAGGCTTGCAGAGAAGAAGGACCTACAGTTTAAAATAAAATAATTTTGGATCTTTATTCTTCATCAGGAGTGTTGATAAAGTGGATCATGACTTCTGCTAAGTTCTCCTTCTCAAGGACGCCAGAAGCTAAAGATGCTATGAGACAGCTTAAGTAGATGACGGTTACGGGACAGTAGCACTTGTCCTAGCAGCCTATGGATATCATAAGAGAGGGCTAGCAATAGAGGAAAAATTGCATAAAAGCCACATGCAAACCCCATGACCTGCTACATAACACCTGCAATCAGTCATGGGCTACTCATTTACAGAAGAAATTAGGGATGGTACTGACAACCCCAGCGAGAGTTTATGTTGAGAATTTGTGAACTCCAGCTACCATCTCTCAGTGGTGAGGCAGTCAGCAACAGCAAAAATTTTACTTATCACTGACAGTGAGACTGCAGGCATCACTAAGGAAGCTCTATGATATCAGTGAGGGGCAAAGAATAGCTATTCAGTTTCTTGCTTCTGTAACAACCTTCTGGTACCAAGAATCTTGCCAGAGCCAGTGGTCCACAATCTGGAAACAGCAGAACTGATCCTCATACCTTTCCTAACATTCCAAGCAGTACTGTATTTCTCAGTATTATATAGGGGAATGGCGACTAAAGAAAAGTTCAACCACAGTGAGTCTATGAGAGAGGTCCCGAGAAAATTTACATTTAGGGGGATTCTGGCATTATGAACTGTAACTCCAGCTCAAGAAGCTCCGTACCGAACAACCATGCTGACAAAAATGTAATGCAAATCTGCCTCTACAGAGAGCAGTCAGCGGTATGAAATATTACGGGTGTGCAGATGTCCTTGAGATAATTCTTTAACTCTAGTAGCTCATCAGAAAACATTTTCATGCAAGAATTAGACACTGAATGGTCCCTGCACAAAAAGCTTTTAACCACTTTTTGTAGCTTTCCTGCAGTTGCATCAGAAAGCCTAGGAATCTGTGTGAAAGATACAAGGTCTGTGCTACTGGTTTACCCGAGAGATGTACCTGCATCTATACTTTTTTTTGTGCTTGAGGGGATATGCAGCAGCAGATTTGCAGTTAGTAATGTTTTCCTGCAATGTAAGTCTTCCAGGCAGCAAAGAAAAAAAAAAAAAGAAAAAAAAAGAAAAAGAGAAAAAAAATACTAAAAAAAAAATAGATCACAGCATCCACTATTTGCCAACCATCACTGGTGATTAATCCATGCAACTTTAAGGACACCACCCTGTGTTTTTTATATAGAAAATTATCTGTATGTTCAAATATATATGTATTCTTCCTAGATACTCAACTTCTTTAGCAGAAGAATAAAATTCTGCCAGTGAAACTCTAGAAGACTTAAAGAATGTGCTACTGCCTGTAATCCAAAAGGCAAGAAACTTCTACCAAAGCCACAAGATTGCTGAGCCGTACGGAAACATGGTAACACCCTTCTATCCTTTATACAATATGAGCAAAGGTAAAATGCAACAGCATAGTGCAAACATCTTATACATAACGTGCCAGTACTGGTGGCAAAGAAAACCTTGTGGTCCGCAACGGATCGTATTTGTAAATAATTACCAGAAGTTCATGTTAAAAAAAGTACAAAAGGTCAAGACAAGAAAATCCTGTTCCCACCATCACAAAAAAAGCCCAAACAAAACCAAACCCACAAAACCCAACGTTTTCAGATCTTTTGCTTTCCGATTCCAGGCTATCAATCAGAATTTTTACACCCTGTGTCAGCCTAACACAACACAAGTAAGGAATGAACACAAGAGGAGGGAGCTGGCATTGTACACTCTATGAACAAGTGATCATATGAAAATTTCTCTAAATGTGAAGTCAGCAAACTACTGAAGACAAGAGTTCACCTAATGGAAGTCAAATACTATTCAAGTGATTCAGTAGTTAGTTCATATTTAGCCCAGCAATTTTTTTTTACTGGAAATTCAACATTTATGTTCTGAAGTGGAAGAAATAAACAAACAAACAACAGATAGGCCAAGCAAATATTTTCCTTGCAGTGGTTATTTAAAAAGTATGATGAGGAAAGGTCCTAGCACATCTGCTCAAAAGCTAGGACATAACCCCTGCCCTTATGTAATACCTGGAGGCCAGCTGGCATTGCTGGATTTGCTTCCTATCTTGTTCGTTGGTGGAGATTTGGCAGGTAACCAACTATCACCAGCAGGGCCTGCATGGCCACCTAGTGGGTCGCCCTGAATTATATCAAACTGGTTGTAGGGCGATCCTCCGCGAGCCTTTCCAGGGGGCACTATTGCACCTGAAGCATTAAAAAGATAACATTTACATTCAGGAAAAGTTGGAATCTTTAAAAGTATGGTATACTGAACTAAAAAAAATACTTAAGATACATATTGGTGACATAAGACATTCACTAACTTGAAGCATAGTTTCATCTGAGCTATTTCACCTCTGACAAGATGTTATTGCAAGGACATTCCCAAAATAACCAGTCCCTTCTCACCATTTTTGTGGATATTGGCATCTTGTGAAGCAACAGAGGGCAGCCCTTCCATCATAGTCCACTGCTTAAAGCGGGATTCTGTTCCAGTCTCTTTCCCTCCCACCATGCCATAATCCATGCCACTTGAGCCAAAGCCTGTGAAGCAAACAAACAGAACTCCATTATCATTCACTTTTTGTGATTTAAGTATCTTCAAACAGTAGCAAATGAAATGTTCAACGGGTAATTTCCAAACAAGCTTGTTAGGTCAGTATGCCACCAAGACATGCCTTTTTATTAGGTCTGTCTTATTCCCATGTAATGAAAAATAATGCAATTTGATCAAGAGTTGACACCTGTCAAACTATGCTCTTAAGCTCATACAGAAATTACTAATTTCTGGACCCAGACATAAAACCTTAAAGGTCTTTTCCAACCTTGATGATTCTATAGGTGTTTAATATGGTAATGCAATTACCATATTAATATGGTAACTATAAGCACTGCACCAACTCTTTCCACAGAGCACTTACCTGAACCGTATCCAGGTATTTGCCCTTTGGTCTGTAAATCTGAGAGACCCACATTCAAAGGATTGGGTACCATGCTGTCTAAATGTGGCTTAGGCCCAACAGGGTGGGATGGTGAATGCTTCATGCCAGGCTGCCTCTGCTGCTGCTGCTGGAGGGCACTCACCATACGAGCAATCTACAAATGAAAAAACCCCAAAACTGTATACACACAGAATTCCAGTAAACAAAGAAATGTGATCTGAAAGTGATCCAAAGACCTCGCTCTCTGAGAAAGTGCAAGCTGATAGAGTGCAAACTGCAGAGAGCAGGTGACATTACTAAGGCCAGTGCCATCTTTGCTGCAGACTGCGCTTTCCCAGCGCACTTCCAACCTGGTACAATCGATTGAAAAGTGTCCCACCTGTTGCTCCTGCTGCTGTCGCACAGCTTGAGACAATTTCCTCTGGCTCTGTAACAGCTGCTGCTGCTGCTGCTGCTGAAGGAGGAGCTGACATGCCTACAAGATAAGTGGAGGTGAGAAGAGTGAAAATACTGAGTTCATCAAGCAAAACAGAACTTCCAAGAGCTAGTCACTAGAAAATGCTTTGCTTAGAACTTAGGTAAACAGTTTCTCATTCCACACACTCAAGATGACAAAAAATGCATTAGAAGAATACGACATCCTTCACTTGTTTCTAATTTAACATCATGCAACAATATTACTAGTACCTGCTTTATTACATCACTATAGTTACCAGTCTGAAGGAAACATCATTAAAATAATCAACAAACAGTTGCTTTCTGTAAAAGACACCGCTTAGAATTGTAACTAACCCACTGTAACATCCACAATAACTACACAGGTCTGTTTAGTTCATATGCTGCCCTCTAACAGGGCTGTATTTTCCTGTGCAGCCAACAGGGAAAACACACAAAAACAGCACAAGATGAGTAGAATGAAACAGAATTACAACAAACATAAGAAAACTCAGTAAACAATTTATAAACAGTCTGTCTCGCAGTATTACTAGGTACTTACTAATTGAAACTGAGGAATCTGTGGAAGCTGGCTCAGCATGGCGATCTGTTGTGGAGAAAGCTGGGGGCCCATATTGAAAAGACCAGGATTCAAGCCACTGTTGGGAAACTGTTTGAGCATGGAGGCTGAAACCTGCGTGGAAACCAATTACATATTCTCAAGAAATGCACTGCTAGGAGATGCAATGACGACACAGAAGTATTTTTATAAAGAAATAGGTATGACACCAATCCTAAATGGTGTTCTGGGAAAGACATTACAGAAGTATTAACATATCACATTTAAACATGCACAGTCTTTGACTTGAGTGAATACCTCACTTGATCGACAATATACAGTATTACACGTGCAGATGCAGACACACACAAAAAGGTTTCTGCCACAACCAGTCAGTTGCTAGAGACTGCACTAAATTAAAATGTATATTTTTCTGCAGCTAACCAGTAATCACAGTACTGTATTATCACATTAAAAATGTACTGCTTAACAAGGGAAAAGAAAGGCATTCAGGCAGTCACTGGAGCAAAGAAACAGTGCCTCACAGGAAGAGTTAATCTCTTTGTATGCTGAATAAGCTGTAGTAAAAGACAGGAGTAGGTGGAGAATTCCCCCCCATTTCTCCCTGCTTTATTTGAGAGTTACAGAAGTAGAATTCAAGAGAATCTCCAAAAGTCTTCACCAATTCCAAAGCCAAATTTAAACTTGTGCATCTGGAGACCCTGAAGTCTTAGAGGTCTGCACTGTAAATGCAACGTGTAGCCCTTCATCCAGCCTCTTTCGGGGGGGCAGGAAGCACATGACAAGACTGCTTGAAAAAAATTAAACAGCCTGCCACACTTCAGAAAAACTTTCAGCTTTTTATTTTGGTTCTTTTCAAAATACTTTGCAAAACCCTATGTAAGACACGGGATTCCTGAATCCACTTTGGGGTTTAAGAATACTGGTAACAAGCATTTACCATCAACTGCCTTAGAATAAGAAGGAAGGCTAATCCTTCTGCACTGAGTTTTAACCACTATGAAATTTAGGTTTTTATGTTATAAGTTTTCAATTTCTTAACATCAAGTCAAGACTAAGATAGATATCTAAGTAACCTCAGTGATGTTCTCTGAAGGCTGTAGCTCTACTTTTGCAAGCAACCAGTTACTATAAATGCCTTACCTGGGGAGAAAGAAATTGGGGAGGCACTTGCGCCCGGATATTGGGGGAAGGATTTAGTGGCTGCACGGGTGTGTGCATGCCCCTCGATTGTGCTGTGCTGTTTCCAAACAAACCATGATTGCCACCCTACAAAATTAAAGCAGTAGTGAGAAGATGAATCTTTCAGGATAATGGATTTCTGTGCTACTAACTACAGATCATCAGTGAGGCAAGTGCTGACTTTGAGTACTCTCTAAAATGACTGAGATGTTTGCCCTAAATCAGTAATATTCTATATGGATTAAAGCTGCTGCACTATGTTTTCAAGACGTAGGCTCTTTCTGCTCTACACTGAAAAGTCATATTTATCCACTTATTTGAAAATACATGACAAAGCTAAAGTTTTATATTTTGCGCTTTAACACGTTGGAAAATGGAAACTTTTGAGTACAAACAAGATGCTCAAAAAGACATTCCACTGGCTTAGAAGTATGGCAAGACTGTGTCAACAGGAACTTTGGGCCATCGTTTTAGAAAAATCAGGTATTTTTTCTGAGTAGGTTATTGAGTTATCACTCATAAGTCTATTAGTTCCTTTCCAGGACTTTCACTGACTGAAATAAGAATTCTAAATTTTTTTTTAAAAAAACCCCATTTCCTTCTGATGTGAAAACTTCAGCATTCTGGATTGGGATGTTATTATTTTCCCTTGGTCTTTTTCCACTAAATTGAAGAGCAGGAAATTTTCTGAGTGAGAAAAAATGTGGGTTTATTTTTTTTTTTCCTCCCAGTGATTTATTTTCTAACAGAAGAATACTTGCTGTTTTGAGTTTTGTTTTTTTTTTAAATGAGAAGTATTTACTGGTTTATAAGCAACTTCTGTAATAATAAACTCTACTGCATGAAGATGAGCAAAGAAAATTCATTATTATGTTTCACTATTTCAGCCTCTGAACAGACTGTCTTTATTTGTAGCATCTTTCAACAAAAGCCACAGGAAATGTCATGGACAGTCTCCTACACCAACAGTCACATGCTGTTGCTTCTAAAAGCTGAAGCTTATGTTCCAAAAAGTCCTCATGTGCCATGATTCTGTATTTTTAAGACCCTCAGAGCTTCCTATCTTCTGCTGCATATCAGGATGCCTATGATCCTCAGATACCTGAGGCTCTAAACAGTACGTTTATCATTCTCTGTTCTCCTTCTCCATGCCAGCATTGCTGTACCCAAAATAAATCCATCATTCTTCCAAACTGGGATTGTGCAGGCCTTCTCCAAAACCTTTCCTTCCCTTATATACCAGGACTTCATAAACTTGGCCTCCCTTCTACCATAATACCATGCATCCTCCACTATTGTTTCGCTAGAACAGGAGTGTCTCATCCCGCTAGTGTTATCTTCTCTTTCAGAAGCAACTCGAGATGTCATACTAAGCACACAGGAGTATAAACAAAAAAAAACCCAAGAGGCAAGAGCTTTTATTCTGGAATTGACTAGGGTTAGCTACACATTAAAATTTTTGAAAAGCTTGAAGCTGCAGCTACACTTTCAGCCCTCCTCTAAAGCTCAGCTGAGTCCTGCACACTGAATTCAAGAACATGCCTGCAAATTTTGGACTTAAATCTGATGTTCAACACTGATTTGTGTCACATAGAAACAGAAAGACAACACAAAGAAACACCATCATGTTAGGCATGTGACTACATAAGCTAGTCCAATTCTAATACTTAGGTTCTATTCTTTCATTTCCTGGTATTGCTGTGACATTGTCTTCTAGCAAATGCTAAATATAATAGCCAGAAATTCTTCCAAACTGCAGTTAGCCACATTTCTTTCCCACCATTCCCCTTCATACGGAGCAAAAATATTGCTACTTCAAGATTTATTTTTTTTTTTAAGGCTGCTACATCGATCCCCTCCTTCGGGCTGCGGGGAAAGGAGAAGGGAAGTGGCACAATGCAAAAATCATTGGTAAAGGCACATTTCTATATACAAGGTCATTGTGTGGAGACTGGAAAAAGTCACTGTTGGGAGTGGTGGGGCAAATCAACAGCCTCTAACCAGGTTTTAAAACAGCAATTAAAATATAAAGATTGCCACTAACTTAATGACTTCTGAAAAGCAGACCTATTTGCTGCTGCACTGTGATTTGGGAAGTAAGAGGCCAACAAAACCAGATGGAATACATTTTGACGATAAGAACCAAAGTGGCTTGATTCTCAATGGCCTGATACAGCTGAAATGGACATTAACAATATCAATTTATTTAGTAGGAAAACAAATGCAAGCAACCGACTAACCAGGATTAAGCTCAGGTTGCAGCCTTATAACAATGTTATCTTATAAGGTGGCCTGCTTACTTGTCTAGCAGCGAAGTTTTGGGGACTGAGCCCTGAGCCGATTGCCCCAAGGCCGACGTTGGATAGTGTGGAACCAGAGGGAGACAGCTTGTAGCTGGGAGAAGGGGAGAAGGGAGAGCAGGGAGCCTCATCCCCAAGGCACCCATCTTGATTGGAGAAAGGCAAAGTCAGCTGAAGCAGCAGTTAGCCAACAGCAGGAGTTGGTTAGTGAAGCAACAGAATGCAAGAGGAGAGAAAGAGGGACGGTGAGTGACTAGGAAGAAGCAAAGTTAATTTGTAATAGCAATTACAAGGACAAAACTTCTCACGCAAATGATCACTTGACAATTAAGATTTTGGTCAAAGGAGCTAATCAGATTCTTAAAGGTTTCATTTTAAAAATACATTTTGAACTCTCACGAAGTTAAGTTTCTGACAGTGGTTGTTACCACTACAGAAACAAACAAATCCTGAATGAATTCCTAATGTTAGCACACACCTATGAACAGAATTTGTTAAGAACGCACTAGCTCTGCTAGTGGTATTTATTAATTAGGCCACCAGAGGGAGTTGACAAAACTGCTTTTTGGCCTGTTACACCAAAATGGAGGAGTTAAAAAAAAAAAATACATTGACAGTAACACGCCTTCAGAATTTTTAAACCAAATTTCTTTTTCATTTTACATGTGATAAACTGTATTAAAAAACCCTAAAGCATTCTGAATCTATTGGACACTCTTCAAGTCATAATGTGAAGCAATTAATGTTTGATAACAACAGTGAAAGCTTCTGTTTAAATTATGCAAGAATAGGAAAGAAATGCTACCATAACATACAACAGATGTCACAGAGAAACAGATGTCATACAGAAGCTTACAGTACATAGACATACAGCATAAGGGGTTGCGGAATTTAGGAAGGGTGTTTCCAATAAGTGACAGACATGAAAGCAGAAAAAAAAAAAACAACTGGTAGACTGTGATTACTTATGTTTATTTAGACCTAAACCAATTTTATAGAGTAGATTATTGTAGTCAGTAGCCAATAGAACCATTATGATGAAACCTGTAATTGATTTCATTGCTACCAGTAGCTTACCCTTCCAAGGAAAACAAAAGAATTTCATTCTGTCTGTATTAAGAGCAGTCTGTTCTAGAATATAAAGCCTTATTCTCTCCAGACAATACAGTTTGTCTATGACACCTGACACCTCTGTCTTATATACACATTCATTCTACAAACGTAACTCCCTCCCACCTTTTATTACTGAGCTTGTCCAAGGTTACTGAATTTTCAGCACTTCCAGAGGAGTAGGGTAAGAAAAATGTGACCTTGAACACTGAGGTTGTTATTAATTTATCTAAAGATACTTCTCTCACCTTCTCAAAATAAGGCCCGCTATCTGTAGTTCCCATGTCTTTGGAATTAGGTGGACGGAACCCAGATCGATCCTTTCTCATCATATCATTAAAATCCCCGAGATTCATGGCTCGTTTATCTACCTCAAACTTCTTATCTGGGAGACCACCTGTAAAAAAAGGAGGAAATAAGATGAAATTAGTACAAATCATCTCTACCACATTTTAAGGCAGCAGGTTCACAGCTAAAGAAAGTACCTTTAAGATCAGGGTACAAATCAGATCTGTCTTACCATTTAGCATAGCTACAGTTGCTATTAGAAATGTTGAAAAACTGAAGTAGGAAGATTCATTTTTAAGACCGAGAAGCCAATTTAGTTTAGAGAGTTTATTGTGAAGTATTTCTCACAATTTATGTATAGATAGAAACACAGGCATTTCTGCAGCAGCCTAGTTGAATTAATAATATTCATTTATACACAATGCTCAGTGTCTTTCACAACTTGCACCGCTATTTATTGGTATTCAGTATCTATAGACACCACTAATTAAGTTCCCCACATGTCCTATTTAGGCTTTATTAGGTTTGGCATTGAGAAAGAATTTCTCAAACTGCAAAGCCACACACATAATTTGGTCACAGCTCTCTTACAGTCATGTGAACTTAACTGGAACAACACAGATCATCCGGTATAGTCTAACAGACGGGCAACCAACCTCCCTCAGCCTGTATGCAACAATCAGTAACAAAAACACACTTCAAACATCCCCTACAGTCTCCTGACATTGTTTAGGGAGTAATCTGGTGGAACATGAGAAAGAGACGTTGATAACAGGTTATCAAACTGTAACATACACAGTGAACAAGACATCATCCTTCTGAGCTTATCATTAGCCAAGTGCTGACTGAAGCAAGTTTTCCACCTTACACACTGAACTGCTGCCAAGGAACAATTTTTTGGTCATATTTAGCACTTCTAAGGTATCAGATGCATATTGTTATGTTGAAGTAGATGGAAAACATCTTTGTTTCAAAATATGGATGTGATAGAAATTATTCTGGTATTATTGGTATTTTTAGTTGTAAATAATTTAATTTAGTAGCACAGATGGCCTTTCCAAGAGCAGTTTAAAAAAACCTGTCACCACAGTTAACTAAAATCTGTACAACTCTTTCACAGGAAGCTGGTGATAAATACCCTACACTGCTATTGATGAAACATTCAGTCCTTATCAAACAGAGCAGAGAGCAAATCACTCCAATACTTTCAAAACACTTACCTGTTCCTGAAAAAAAAGCTTTTCAAAGCCAGCATCTCTTCTTAATGTCCAATGACAAGCTATAATATTCACAGGTATGTTACTGCCAAGAACCTATGAAACCAACCGCTAGTTATATGTTTTTTTTTCTTGCTGGCACAGATTTTAAAGTTGATCCAGCCTCATGCTCTCAGAAGCCTTCCACATCATTTATCACAACAACACTTGATAAGTCATCTACATATCCTGGTTTATAACTGGAGCCATACTGACCTGGATAAGCTCATCCCTTTCTAACATATCCTAAAAAGCTAGAACTGGCTCTGCAAAAACAGTCAAGTGAAATGTCACGTACATCTCAATCCTGTCAATACCTGCATCTAACTACTACTCACAGTGCCAGCAATACACTACTGAAAGGCTTGGATACTTTAATTCTAGTCAAGAAGCCCTGTCTGTTAGTTGGTTGAAAAGAAACTGAAATTGAGACAGAGTTGCATCACTATCTGCAATGAAACTGGGTTAATGCCAACACAAGATGACTAAGCTGCAGAAACATCCTTTTGTCACTTCAGTATTCCTGATGATCCAATCAACTCCTCAAACATTAGTGAATGATACCTTGTAAAACGGTTTGTTAAGTAACACACAGAACATTAAAGAAGGCTTCAAGCATAGATATGCGTGCCACTTAGTGCTGAAGCAGCTGCTCCAACTTGAACATAAACAAGGCCTTGCCGAGAGAGATGATAGCTTCATTTATCCCATTCATAAAAAAGCATCTAATGCAACCTTTAAACCTGTTATGAGTCTGTCTTTTGCACTTGCACTTTTTAATGTATATTTACAATAGACAGCCGCACAAACTGCGTCTGAATCAATAGAAATTGGAAATTAATATCCCAGTCTGTACTGGTGATTTGAGAATTCAGTCATCTGCAGAGCGTGCAAGTCATACATTACAAAAGAAAAAAAGAAAGGTGGTGGTCAAACAGAGGGAAGGAAAAGATAAAATACTAAGTGGTTCTGCCAGTCTACTTATTGCAGCAAACTTAATGCCTCAGGATTTAACAGACTGGGAGAGATTTCAGTGGAAAAAATGTTGTACCCTATTTTCAAAGTAAACAAGCTATCCATTGAAAGGTTTTGATAGAAAAATTCAAAAGCAGAGGTAGATAAGCCTCAGGCATGCTATCGCTCCATCTCTTTTTTGTCTTGGTAAGCAAACAGAAGTACTGCTCCAGCACCTTGCATGAAGTAACACATTTTTCAAACAAGAAGGCTAAGACCCATGTAGTAAGAATTACTTATTGACAAACGCACCCGTTTTATGATGCCTGATGATCAGAGCCAAGGTGCGCTGTGCATACTGAAGCCAAAGTTTTATTTGATATGTGTGGTCTCCAAGCACAGATTTAACTCCGAGATCAATGTGCATTTATCCATAAACTGGGGAAGTAGCATGCTGGGAGTTACCTAGTTTGGAAAACCTGGTATGTTGTCATTCTGACTGAAAGCCAGTTGAAGAACAAGCCCACCTCCTAAGTCCAGCTGTTAAAGTTCAGAAGTAGATACAGGCTGAGTAAAACAGCTTGTATTTTTCCACAAGCAACTGCTGTAAGCAACATGAGCAAAACTGCTAAACAGAGAAGGGACAGAAAAGCCTCAGGAAGATCTGTTACACTTTTAGTCTTTGAAATGGAACACGAACTATATTAAATGCCTCTACCTAGGATCAAGGATGGCACCATTAGTGGGCACACTAAACTTGAAGTGCACTATATTAAGACTAAGTTCCAAACTTTTCTGCACCATTTCACAGGATATTCTGAGTGTCAGCCATCTATCCTCAGAAGGTTTGATGGCCTTAAGGTCCTTGACAGCAGAAAGCTGTAAAGGATCCAAAAGCTTAATTTGGAGATAAAGAACTGCGAGGGCTATAATCAGCATAATCCAGGCTACCATCCTCTTCCCTTGTATATTCTTAGATCTGTTCTTTAACATCTGAAGACAGATGAGAACAGAACATGCAAGACAATGACTATCTCCTTCTAGAAAATCTTTAGAGAAACATGATACGATCAGAGCCTGCATTCTAGAGGCTGTGTGAGGCCAAAGCAGAGAGATCCAAAAGCTGTTACCTTCCCCAAAACTGTGTTGTACTATATAAATGCACATTTTAACATCTCTTATTGAGATCCTTAACTATTCAGGGGAAAAAAGCAATTCTGCAAAAAATTAAATACTTAATGCCTCTATAAAGCATGATACCCATTTTAAGAGTGTAATGGATTTTAAACGGAGAAACGCTGCAGCTATTTGGATTGCATTAGAAAACCAAATCTGAAGCTGATGATACATGCAAGTAAGTCTTGATTAACACAACTTACTTTACCTTTGGTAGCAATAAAGATTACTGGATATTCCCAGTAATTTTTTTTGTTTGTTTGGGAAAATCCTCATTACAACGTCTCATGTGATCCTACAACAGCGACAGACGAGGAAATACTAAAGCTGGTGATAGCACCGGTGCAAGAGGATCAACATCAGAGCAGACTTCTTGCAAGGCATAATATTGGAATAATTTGGTCAACAGTACCAGAAAGACACGGAAGATGTATGGCAGAATCAGAATGGCACATAAACTGCAGTTACAGCAGAGTGGCCAGCTTCACAAGAACTGCCTCCTCTAGACCCTGAATATCCACTATTCAAAGCAAGAATGAGTCTTTACACTATTTGCATCTACAGGGTTTGAACCTGTACTATCTGTTTTTCCACTGCTCCCAGAAGCTCCACATTATAGATGCAATTTCAATCGTATGGCTATTGTATCACTAGGAGAGACGACGCTTCAGAGGAAAGCAGTACATACTACTGGATTACTCTCTGGGGTGGGGGGAACACATCAGACTAGTTCACTATCTTGACACATGTGAAAACAAAAGCTCAAAGGTGGTACTTATCTGCGAGTTGAACAGCTCTTGCTACTATGTCCTTCCCTACTGTTACTATTTGATAGTTAGATGCAAATAAATAGATAAATCGGGTAACTAAACAAACTGAAAGCTGTGACTGGGTCCAGTGCACCAAACTGTAGAAGTACATAGTGTTGGAAAGTGAGATTTATTTTTTTTTTTGTAGTGCTTAGCAGTCAGTCACAGACCTGAACACCATGATGTCTCTAGCAGGTAATACCTCAGAACTAAATAGATTCTATCCTTGATGTTGGATACAGCCAACTTGTCTCACAGACCCCCTGCTATTCTAGCTTACAGCACTGCACTTCGGAACATATTTTGATACTAACTGTACTTGACTTCTAAACACCAATTTTAGTTTATCTAGAGATCCCATGGGCTGTGACCCAGCACAGAACTACTTCTGCAGGTGGTTCTTCAGAGATACCAACACAAGATCACCAGCAATTGATTCAATTGACAGTCTCTTACAAGAAATTTAGAACCACCAGCAGAATAAGTATTGATTCCAAGACAGAAATCTCCTTCAGCCAGTCCTCTCCTTATGAAGTCCTTTCTGTCCTTTCAGCAACACTTTCTGTCTGGGTGCACCATTGCCTCAGCTGAGGTAGAAATTTTTGCTATTATGCAGAAGTAGCTGGCAAGAAGCAGCTCGGTACAGGCGTGTTTTTAAACATGAAACTGGTAAACCAGCTACAGTGTAACAGCCATACTATAGGTCTCACTGCTAATTACACAAGATACAGACTTGATTTTCACTGACACAGGGACCCTTCCCAGGCACAGCAGTTCTCTTGAGACCCCAGTGTGTACCTCATCTAATCACTGCTGAGAATACTAATACTACTGCTACTTTGATGTGTCATCCTTTGAAATAAAGATTACAGACCTCTGGCTTTCAACACCGAGAGGAATCTGAGGCCTCTGTGACGTTCCTGAGAGTTACAGAAATATGGTGAACACCTCTCTCCAAAATAATTGTTGGATTTGTACAGTAGCAATATCCATTAAGTGGACTAGAAGAACTGTCTTTGTAGCCATGTATATAAGGTGATCTTACTGTTTCTGCGCATTTTGAAGAATCAAAAACTGAACAGAAGTAGTCCCTAGAAAAGGAACAAATGCCTCTTCCCCCTTTGTAAGCATCAAAGACTATCATGTACAAGATTTCAGCCTTATTAAGCCTTCAAAAATTTAATTACAAGATAATCAGAATAGCAGATTTGGATCATCCCCTTTTTAACATATACCTTAGGAATCTTATAGGGAAATCATCTCAAATAGTCGAAGACTTCAGAAACCTGTGGTATTTGCATTACAATACCATGACAGTAAATTTTCAGAGACAATTTGGAGAAGAATAGAAAGCAAAACTAAATCTGATTTCAACATAAAACCAAAAAAAAAAAATCCGTGAGAGTTCACTACTTAGTTTGCCAAAGATACAGTCACAACAAATTCAAAGGTGATTAAATGGGATTAATTCAAGTGGTCAATA
Organism: Ceryle rudis; assembly: GCA_033439905.1. Classification (NCBI taxonomy): domain Eukaryota; kingdom Metazoa; phylum Chordata; class Aves; order Coraciiformes; family Cerylidae; genus Ceryle; species Ceryle rudis. The sequence goes on from JAAGNO010031272.1 coordinate 39,009, forward strand.
CCAACTCTCATTTAAGATCGTGTTTTCAACACAGTCCATCCCACTTAAACTGAGTAGTATTTGTGGTGAAGCAATCACGAGTGAAAAAAACTACTTCTACTGGGCAGTAACTTGTAATAGCCTGAGGCAAGCAACTGAAGAAATCAACGATAATAGATACTCTTTTCCCCTCACATCACCTCAAGGCAGCTGTGGTAATTGGGATGTTCTACTGCCAACAGCTAAACCAGTCCTCCTCTTCCACCAAATGAAAAGGGCTTTTCACTTTCTTGAAAAAGCAACAATGAATACAAACTACACGGATCAAACCAGTCTTAGAGGATAGGATGTCCCTTCAACAAGTTATAGCTCTATTCTGTAGGGGTATACATCCCAAAATCCCTACCAGCATCAGCCATGTAACTGTTCAAAGCCTACAGCCAAGATATCAGATGCTACAGCTCTTTCCTTCTATTATGAGGAGTGCTAAAAGCAAGGGTCAAACCCTCCCAAAGCACAGCATGTCATCCACATAAAAATACTACACATATTTTAAATGCATTTAAATTAAATTATACGCACCTACAGATAAATCCATCTTACTGCCTGGAATGTCCTCAGTTTGACTCTGGGGGGAGAAAAAAAAAAAAAATCAGTTCTAACTTCCATGAAATGCCAAGGAATGTTTCAGAAAGCAGCCCTTGAGGGTTAAAAGTGGAATGAAGGAAGGACATGCTTGTGCCAATGGAAAATTTTAAACTAAAATCAAACACAAGGATTCCCGATATCATCCTGGACACTTCACCTCTACCTCCTAATGCTGTATGTGGCAAATTTACCCATATGAAACCAGACACATGAACGCGTGTGACAGAGAAAGATGGACAGACAGCTGCTCTATGAAACGAACCTCTGTCCTCATGTTCCAGGGGTTGAGAGATGAAACACTGAAAATAGTGGCCAAAATGATAGCTCATCCTCATGACCTGTTAAGTCATCAAATCTTGAAATGTGCTGCCAAGTTATTCTTTAGTTGGCAGTCTGGGACAGGGTGTTCCCATAGCTTTCTGAAGTATCCATGGTCTAGCAGACTGAGTTTGAGCTTGGGAGCCAACAGACATGACAAACTAATCCTAGTCATGTCAGTGACAGTTTGTGCAGCCCTGTGTTTCTCACAGAACCTCTGCATTATTATCTTTGACTAACATGTATTCCTGCATTCACAGGATGACAGTTGGCACAATATTCTTTAAAATCTTTTAAAAGTTAGCATGTCTGAAGTTCTTAAAAAAATTTTTTATGTAACTATTAAGGTACTTCTACTGCAGATGAGTCTTTTCCCTCCATAATCTGCATTTATTCATTCACTTTACCAATCAATCTTTAAGTACTAATTAATGATGAGTCCTTTCTGTTCTATAAAAGGATTCTACTGCACAGCATTTAAAATACAAATAGTCAACGCAGACACAGAGCTTTAAATCTCCTTTTCTGATAGGTGGCTGGGATTCATAATGGAACAGCCTCTGACTAATCACTGATGTGTGACACTACAGCCAGGAGCTGAAGCCTCTACCTTGAGTGCTCTGAAAAGCGTGTTATGAAAATAATAATTAAAAAAACCCAACCCAAACAAAAAAATCCAAATCCTATCACTTGCAAGGAAATTCCAGTCACAGAACAACAGCTGTCATAAAGTGACTTTCAAAAGTCAAAGTACAGTTCTGTTTTTTTTTAATGAGAAGCACATTCTGACAAGCAAGAAAGTAATGAACACTCAGCTATTACAAGTGTTAGAATCAACATGCCAGTGTAGTAAATGCAGATAAATTAGTTACACACTGAAACAGATGATCTTTTGACTTAAAGCTTACTGGTTTTTTTTAGAAAGTTGAATTTTATATTTTAAAAAAAATTAAGTTACATACTAGCAAGCCCATATTTGAAAACTGTTTGGATAAAGGGTTCATCCACGAATCACTATTTCCTCCTTTTAATGCGCACTGGAAAAAAAAAAAAAAAAAAGACAGCATTATTTTTAAACAACTTCATGATTTCTTAAATTCTGTTTTATCCAAGATACACAAGTGTCAAATGAAAATCCTGGCGTCAGATAAATTAATCTCCTGAACAAATTAATTTTTTGTGTGTGTGCTTGGAAACATTTATCAAATGCTATTTGCTTCTTTTCTCCCTCATAAAATTGTTCGTTGTTAGGTATATACGAAACGGGACGAACACTTGCTGTGTAGAATGGTTGTCACATCTTCAGTTTCATTCCGGAATCTGGAAAGTTTTGTGGCTCATTGCTTCCGCTGATGCAGTTTAATACATTCTTTAATCCATCACATACAGAGGTAGATTTTTTTTTTCCTGGGCTTTCTTCACTTCAGTATGGTTTCTCACTGTGCTGACTTGGCTCTCAATTTGGCCTTACTGTAATTTACAGGTAATCAAAACTGTAACTGAAGACAGCTCAACAGAAAAAGAATACTTCTTGTATAGCTGATTGGTGGTTAAAATAAAAAAAAAAAGCTTTAAGCGAGAAAAAAAGGTCACACAAATAATTTCTGCAAAATAGGTATTGTAAATGCCACACCATGTCACAACAGTATCTTTACATCCTAGGAAACTGCCCTGCACTTGCCTTTTGAGTTTGGCCTGCCTATTTGATTAGAAGCAGACAAAGCATAGTCCTTCTAATATTAATACAGTACCAAGAATTACCATACTAGAGAACTATAATGCAAACAAGCCTTAGAAAGCTATTTACTTGGCACTATAGCCAAGCTCCTGCTCCTGCGTGAGGCCAAAGGTCAATAGCAACAAACACAAGTCAGACCTAAATCCAACAGTCAGTGAAAGAAAGAAGTGCATGGTGCCAAATGAACTGTGGAATCCAAGCTTCAGCACGATAACAGCAACAGCCTAAGAGTAAGATGTGTCAACAAGAGAAGAGCAGTAGCCTTGGGATACTTCTTGCTCAGTTTCATTTAGTAATGGCTCTACACTTTACATACAGAAGAATTTGACACCTACTGGCAGATTTATTAGTCACAACAGGTGTCATGCCTTAGAAGAAATCTGGAAGCCTCACCTTTTTCACAGTCTTAACATGAACTTTCCTAGCTGAATTCTGTAGTATCTTTTTAAAAGAAGAACGATCATAATGCTCTAACATAGCAGCCATACTGCTTTCAGACAACACAGTAGTTAAGAATCATTCAAGGATCTTACCTTCATTTGTGTTTTCTTTCCTCCTTGTCCCCAGCTTGTTGAGTTGTGGGAGGAACTGCTTCCCTGAGAGCCTGCTGTGTTCCAGACTCCTCCCTCCTCCTCCTCTTCCCAGCTGGAATGACGCGTTCCTGTCACTGGCCCATCGCTCTCTCCCCAGCCATCTTGCATAGATTTAGAACCTTTAGAAAAAGAAAATAAACTCAAAAGCAGTCTACAATACCATACAGCTAGTGATTTGACACTGCATGATTAGATTGATCATGAGAACCCCAAAGAAGTTAAAAAAACCCCCAAACCCAAAAAAAACCACAAGAAAAAAAAACAAAACAGCAAAACCAACCTGAAAACCCCCGAACCCAGTCTTCATTTTAACAGCTGTAAAGACTTGTGCGTGAATCTCAAAATTCAAGAGATTCAGTGGCACATTAGCACGTCACATTTTGCAACTAATTTAGAGCAATGTCAAACCCTTAAAGATACAGTAACCATAGGGACCTCTTCTCTTACACAGAAACAGCTGCATTTGGATTTCTTTAAAAGGCAACCTGTTATTTTGTAGGGTAAATGAAAGACTTCAAGGACACTTAAAAGCCAAGGGTGCTGAGGACTTTAGTTCAGGTGGTTTATCAATTATTTCCTTCAAAACCTTAACACTTCCCTTGCACTAAACTATTTCCCAAAATTACAGAAACAAAGAACTTTAAAGAATTAAGTGGAGTACCTTACATTGTGCTCTGATATACGTAATACTGAATGTAGTTTAACATGAAAAAACACCCCTCTGTTAAGAACAGAAATTCAAGAAATGTCACTACCAGGACACATTAGTATTGCTGTTTAAGTAGAGATGCCATGATCAGAAGACTACAACCATTTCATCGTATCAGTTCGGACTAAGGACTTTTTCCTCTTGGCTTCTTTTCTTGCTGTTACTCTCTAGTACCAGCTGACAGGCAACTTAGAATTCTAACCTCTACTGACAAGCCAACAAGAGCCCAAATCCTCATCTTGTTCACTGTCCAACTATTCTCCTTCCTGCTGCAGCTCTTCATTCTGCATATTTAATTCCTAAACATTCATCTCCTTTAAAAAAAGATTTCCATCATGATCATCACCTTTCTGTAACTAAATCTTCAACTGTCTGGGGTCTGAGTGTGAAAATTAGGGATAAGGATATTAACAGCCATAGGAGAATATCTGAATTTAAAAGAAGTCAGGAATTATTATTAGGCTATCAAGAGGAACTCTACCCCTATCATGCCAGACATAAGAACAGCAGCATTTCACAGCAGTTTAAGAACCACCTTAAAATCTATCCGAAATAACTCAGACACTTACAGGAAACATAACTTTTTACAGCATATTCATTTGTGTACCAGAATTGAGGGCCGCTTAGGAAACACACCGGTCCAAGCACAAAAATCTACCTCTTGATCCTTTAATGGTGCTACTTACACAGAATAGGTTACATTCAAGGATTTATGACTGCAGAGTCAAGAACTTCACCTGGATATGGGATATATGGGGCAGTCCCTACAACTTCAATTAATTTCTGGCCACAGCGTTTAAATATAGTACTACGATCCTGATTTTAACTAGATGATCACAAATTAATTTTTCTGCATTGACAGCTCCCAGGTCTGAGATTCTTAAACATTAATCCGAACAGTGGTGTAAAGATAACTTGTCTCTAAGACTGCTGCTTCATTTTCTGCATTTGAGCAAGTAGGCACAAATATTTATAGTAAGCAAAGGAACCTTTCAAGATAAAGGCAAAAAATGTTTTTATGTAAAACTGAATTTATTACTACTTCTGCCAGAGAATTCCTACACAACACTGGTAAAACTACATAAATCCCTTTTTTTAAAAAAAAAAAACAAACCATATGGGCAATGATCTAAGCTTCCCTTCTTTGGCTCTAAATTCTTGGTTTCTTTCTGTTCACTACAAGTCTCCATTTCCTGTCCTTACCTTTGACTATAAACTATGCCTTTTGCCCCAGTTTCTTCTTCCAACTTATACAAGCCACTAAATAGCTCCCCTTATTCCACTGAATAATATAGCTTGCTTTCTTCATTCTTTCTGGGTGCCAATTAGATAATTGTTGAGAGGACAGTGACAGAACACAGGAGAATTAGGATCTCGGCTCTTACCTCTGGTAACCTACTATAACCCAACCTGAAAGAGCCATCATGGGGAAACTCCCTGTTATTTTGGACCTCTAGAGCCAAGGACAACTTACTACTAAACAGTACAAGTATTCTGCATCTCTTTGGTTGTGTTGCATATGCAGACCAGTTAGGAGAAGCAAGTGACCGTGCATAGTCTTTAAAGACTATCTTAAGTATTAACAAATTCATACAATCTGCAATGGTCATTAGCATTTCAAAAGCTCTTATTTTGGTCACAGTTAGGTGGCTTTTTACAGTCGAATGAAGAGATCCATCTAAAAAAGTCTAGCATCCTGACAAGTGCCAGGTTTGTGTGGCAGGCACAGGAAACACTACAGCCATCCACAAATGGCTGCTATAATGTTAACATTAAGGCAGAGATGCTTTTTTCCCCAATTTTGTTTCATCAATGGCCAAACTATTTAGTTGAGGTAGAAGAAAGGGAGAATGACCAGAGCATAAAATCTATATAGAGCAATTCATTTGAAACAATTAGACATTGCAAAAGCAACTTGTAACTGGAAACAGTTTTACAGTGGATATGATTAGTCAACTTTAGTAACAATCTTATTTATCAGTATTTCCTATTGGAAACTTCATATTCAAGTGTTATTTGCTTTGGCTATATCATTTGTACATTGTATCAGAAGGTCACTGTGGTGTTTGTTGTATTTTCCTTAAAAAGAGTGAAACAAAAATTTCTACAAAGAGCTTACATCAGCAGGAATAATTTCCAGAAAATGAAAACTCTTAATACAGCAAAACTTTTGCTTTAAAGTTAATTTTTAACAGATTTCAACAACACCTAATTCACGAAGAACACAGCTGTAGGCAGGTAATATCCAGAAAACAGTCACCCATTTAGGTTCAACCACAAAATGAAGTTCAGTTCCTATGAGTTACAATTTTCCACACTCATATGATTAAAAACAAAAAAGATAAAAAATTGAAGGCAAATTGCATTACCAAAGCACTTATTACTATGTAAAGGCCTTCACAGTGAAATCTGTTTGTATTGTGTATTCTTCCTCCAGATACGATCAGGAAAAGTGATTTATGTAGTAAGTTTATGTTCTAGGCAACAAGAGGGCAGCCAGAGAAAAAGAGACTTAAAGACACACCTCCTCACTCTGATGCTCTAACGTTTAAACACTTCCACATATTGGAACTGCTCATTTAAATTGCTTAGTTAAGAAATTTTTCATTACCTTAAAAGACTAAGTGCTTACAATGACCAGAGCTTTGTCACTCATCCATCAAATCTTACGTGACATTCAACACTGCTTCTAGGCCTCAGACAACAATTCCTCCATGGAGGAAAAAAAGGCTAAACACTAAAAATCGCCAGGACCATTACAAAGAAACTGTTATCTGGCCTATACTCACTAGATTTCATGGCATTCGAGGCGTTGGAAGGTGCATTCCCCCAGCCTGTTGTCGGTGCTCCTGTATCATCTACTTCGCCCCACCCGGGACTGGTTTCATTTGGCTCACCCCAGGCGGACGTACCATTATCTGGAGCAGGTGGAGTGCTTTTGCTCCAGACTGCACAAGGGAGAGAGAGTTTTCATTACACACCATTTAGACAATGAATTGTTTAATGCAGTGCACCACCAAATCATTAATCTACTGCTTGATTCTTTCTGTTGAGGACTTAATTGCATGGGTGCAACAGAACTGACAACTGTTCACATCAAACTTAGACCTGACCTCCAAGGATGAAAAGGAAGAGAATGCTAAGATGAGCAATCATCATCTCCCAGGTTAAACATGAACTCCACATCTAATGCTGTCCAATTTGGTGAAATTTTGTGACTAATTAAAAGCACCAGACTAACTCAGGGTGTTCATATACTGAAGAAAGAATAAGGACATATGTGAAGTAACTATTCAAATTAAATAGTACTCTTTAAAGCATGTTTGAGTCTGAGAAGAGATTTCATAACAATAACATCTTAGTATATTTCCAGACTACGTAACTTTTTCTTGTCCTTATAGCAAAACAATTTCTTCTTTGAAAAGTATCACATAGCAGAACCAAATTGAGATACAAAACTAATCAGAGACTGGCTCAATTCCAGGTATTAACTAATTGTTTCAGAGCAAAACATTTTAGACTAAGCATAAGTAAAGAATTTCACCCCATTTCTCTAATAATAATTAAATATTAAAAATATGATTTAAAAGGAAGCTCAAGGAAAATGCTATCGCTCTCTACAGCTATCTGAAAGGAGGCTGTAGTATGGTGGGGGTCACCTCTTCTCCCAAGTAAGTGACAGGATGAGAGGAGTCTGCCTCAAATTGCACCAGGCGAGGTTTAGATTGGACATTAGAAAGAGCTTCTCTACTGAAAGGGTTACTAACTTTTGGAACAGGCTGCCCAGGGAAGCGGCTGAGTCACTCACCATCCCTGGAGGTATTTAAATGATATGCAGATGTGGTGCTAAGGGTCATGGTTTAGTGGTGGACTTGGCAGTGCTGGGTTTGCAGTTGGACTCAGTGATCTTAAGGGCTTTTTCCAACTAAATGATTCCATAATTCTATAATTCAACCTGTTCTTCAGAGCTCAGACTGAATATACAGATTTGCCAGCTAACAAAGATTTTCTTTTACTGGGAAGCTGACCAGTATTCAGATCACATTTACTCAGGCACAACACATTAAGCAGAAGACTGAGTGATTCAAATTTGAAATACACTTTAAATACAGAATCAATTATTGAAGAAATTGGTTTTCTTTAAGGAATAAAACCATTAGGAACTGGAGGCTACATAAACATCTTTTAAGCATTACGGTTACATTCATATACAGGAGCTTAGCAGAAGAAAGGAACAAGACTAGTACCTGATGCTTGTGATTTGCTAGTCATTGGAGTAGGCAGGCTCTGCTCCCTCGGGGCCTGTCCTCCTTGTGAGTTCTTGTCCCACAGGTTCACATTCTTGTAGTTATAACTGCTAGGATCTCCCCACGCCGAAGTGCCGTCATCAATATCCATTTTTCGACTGATTGACTGTGGAGAAGGTTCTTCCCAGCCACTAGGCTCCTCCTCTTTGGGGGCAGCTGCCTGTGGTCCACTGTTCCAGTTTGTGTTTGGAGGTCGCCCATTACTTGGGGTTTGGGGCGGTGCACCCCAGGAACCAGAAGTCTCCTGCTGTTGCTGCTGGTGCTGCTGCTGCTTGTTCCAGGAGTTGGGCTGCCGACCCGTCTCATTCCATGTTGAAGTTCTTTTACAATCATCCCATCCACCCTTTGAAGCAGCGCTTGTATTTGCACCATTACCCCAAGTTCCAATCTCATTTTGCCCACCTTCACCCCAACCAGATGCTGGCTTATTTCCTGCACTTTCCCAGTTGCTGTTTTTTGGTTGGTCAACTTCCTCTCCCCAACCGTTCTTTCCAGAAGACCATCCTTGATTAGGTTGCCGTCCACCCCACCCCTGATCCTTACTAGAGCTGTCATTCCAAGAGGAAGATGATTTTTCTTCTGTTCTTCCTCCTCCCCAGTTAGAAGAATTAGGGTTCTTATAGTCATTCCATCCTCCAGTATTTTTGGGGTCCTTCCACTCCGTTGGGGTTGAGAGCTCACCCCATCCAGACTTGATTTGATTGCTTTGGCTGGGTACATCGCCCCAGCCCCCTGAGTTCTTTGTCTGTGTGGCAGAGCTCTCCCACCCCTCAGTTCCTTTATCAGACTTCCCCTCAGGCCGTGGCATCTCTTCAATATCCCACACAGTATCTTGCTTAATTTGAGTTTGGCCCCAGCCAGTGTTTGAAAGCACTCGGGGGTCCAAATCAGTCCTGCTCAGCAAAGTCTGCAAGACTGCCTGGCAATCAGGATGTGTAGGCCTATATGATCGGCGTCCAGAATTGTGACTGTCACTACTTCCTGCTTTGTGGTTGCTTCCAGTGCTTTGACCTCCAACCTCACTTCCTGCAGAGCTGGAAGATCTTCCCCAACAGGGAGCCTGGGAATTACCTTGGTTTTCAGGAAGAGGGTGGCCTTTTTGATTGTCCCATGCTCCAGTGCTAGAATTTGGTTGGTTTGGACCACTCCATTCTCCAATCTTCAGTTCATCAGACCCAGGCAGCTGCTTCCATTCTCCCTGAGAGACCCCAGATGTTAATTTGTTCCCTTCACCCCATTTGCTTTCATTTGCATGCTGAGGGCCAAAGTTCCAAGACCCACCACCCGTAGACCGGTTATTGTTATCCCAAGAATCGCTTCTTGACCCATTAGGTTTTTGAACAGAAGCTCCTTTCCAGGAGTCCTCTCTATCCTTTCCATTGTTCCCATGGTTTCCAGAATTGCTCTGTCCAGAGACTGTGTCAGTTCCAGAAGACCCCCTAGCTGTACCCCAAGATCCAACACTCCCATTCTTTCTTTCTCCAGTGCTTTGTGAAGGGGTGTCAGTGCTCCTGGAAGGGTTCCCCATGCCCAGTTCAAAGGACACTCCCTTATTCTCCATAGGGTTTGGTGAACTTAAGTTCAAGGAGTTAGTGTTTCCATTTTTTGGTCCATCAGTGTTATGAATTTGAGCCTGTTCTCTGCCAGAGACAAAGTTAACACCCGCATTTTCCATCTTTGACTGCTGTTCCCTAGAGGTCTGACCTACTGTGCTAATCTGTGCATTGGAGCTACCACTATCAGATTCCAAAGTCCCTTTCCTAGAATTGCCCTCTTGAACCAGTGCTGGCCAAGCAGATGGGTTGCTATTTGGGTTAAAGTTGCTGAAGCCAGAACTGGGACCAAGTCTATCTTGCCCACTCAAGTTCCTCCAATTACCTAGTCCATTGTTACTCTCGGCAGCAGGGTTGGAAGATTGAACAGATTTAGCCTTGGGATCAGATTTCCAGGCCCCAAGATTACATTCGTTTCCAGCGCTTCCAGACTGGCACTGGCTTCCTTTTCCTTTGTTACTAGTGGTGCTTCCTGGCAGAGCATTCTTCTCCAAGCCAGGGTTCGAGGCACTGTTGTTATCGGTGGTGTTTTCGGAAGAAGACTCAGCATCTTTGCTGGCAATACAAGGCCACTCTTCCATGTCAGACCCGTCTACAATCACCTTGTCCCAGATGTGAGTTGGGTTGGTGCTGGTGCCGCTGTTGGAGGAGGCTCCAGGACCCCAAGTGGAATTTGCATAATTTGAAGCAGCAGCACCTCCAATTGGTGAATCTAAAACAAACAAAACAAAACACACCCCACAGGTCATTAATACAGAATATTATTTACAAGAACTAAACATTACATTTTTAACACTGATTTCTGTGTTCATTAATAGGAATCCTTCTCTCAAATGTGCAAGAGTTGCTTTGGAAGAACATCAGGCTGGAAAACACTGGTGAAAATACTGATAAAAAAACTTCTGTCAACAAACTCCCCACAAGCATTCTATGGCCATTTGAATTCACTGTTGACTCACCATTTCTGCGAACTGTCCAGTTCTAAGTTCAATATAATAATTATAACCCAGTCAACAAACATTACTGATACTGGTTGTAGGCTTTCCAAATACACATTTTAAATCATACTATATATAGAATGTGTACGTGCACATTCATATGCCCGTGTGCACACGCAGTCAGCTGTTAGTTGGCTACTCAAAGCAACTACAATTTATTACAGATCAAAAGATAAAAGACAGATGACAAAAAAACATCTAATAAATAACCACACTGATGAATTCTATCCTTCAGCCTCAGATACCTTAAGTTGATTTTGCTACTCGGAATTTCTTTGAACCCTGTGCAAAACAAAATTATTTCCAAAAGTTACTGTACATTGAAAGAGCTCAAAGCTACACATACTACAATTTCCATATAGTAACGTGCAAGCTGTATTCAGTATGCAACTACCCACACTTACATCTGCTATACTTACCCTAGAAACCACAGTTTGTGGTTTTGTGAGCAGCTAAGCTGATGTCTCTGCCACTGGATGGAGGCTAGTAAGAGATCTCACTTTTCCTCCTCTCTCTTACCAGCTGTACCTGCTTCAAGTTTCCCCTCTCATTTCTGGCAGTTCTGATAGCAGTTAAGCCCTTTAAGTCAACTGTATTCACTAACTCAACACAGGACTATCCACTTTTTGATGGGTTAGTTTTATGGTGGCTTAGCCCATTGCACAGGGTAACCTGCAAATTTGATGAGCTTTGGAATCACTGTAAGAAAATTAGCAGGATAAACAACAATGAATAAGGCCCCTTCCTTTCATCTGTGGTGAACTAGTATTATGTCCTTTGTGATACGACTTCACATGGACGAGATATTTGTATATAGTTTTAAAGCAGACATAAATTAGCACAGTGCCACAAGGGATAAAACCTATGTCAGTGCTAGCAGCGTGATGTCTGCATAGATGTAGACACGTTATCATCATTAGTTTAAAATGTCAGCCAAGATTCCCTTGCCATCTGCATAATTACCTCTGATGCTCTAAATAATTTAAGTCCATTAGTACTTTGGTATTGTTTTCTGTATAGTTTTCCACTCATTTTCCTATGTACTTTTAATCTCAAGGGACCCTAAACTGTTGTCATCACAAATTCCCTTCCATGAAAATAAGGTATAATAACCTTAAAGTGGAATAACCCCTCCCCTCTAGGTTCCTATGTTATATATTCAAAATGAAGACCACCATTTCTGGTTGCTAATATTTTTAATAGAAAATAACCAGATCAGCTCTCAGTGCCAGTCTCAGGCTTTCAGTTCATCAGCCTAGCCAATGAACATTCACTAAATGCCTTTCAGATCCACCCCCTTCATTAAGGGTCACCAGTAAAGAACCAGACTTCACAGCAAGGTTAGAATTCTCTTGTAAACTCTCAATGACGATGAACAGAAGTTTGCCTTCATCCATTAAACCCTAACCACCAGGATTCAAAAGACCAAGCAGTTCCCACACATTATGTTCCTTCAGTCACCTTAAACTGAAGTGCAAACTTAACGATAGCAAGGAAGTGTGACACTTTACTGCAAAGATAGCCAGGTAAGTATCGCTATAATGAGTAACCCTCATCTAATTTAAAAACTTTTGGATTAGACTGATCATGGAAATAGCTTATGAGGGGACAGCCAAAGACAAGTTCAAAAGAATGCAAAGTTGCTGTCTTTTGAACTTAGCAATGATTCAGCAAATGACATGCATAGACGGCTGCGCACTCTGCAAGATCTTCACATAGGTGATTTTAACACAGCATTTCACATTCCACTTCTGCGAAGACAATCCGAAAGTCTTGAGATTGGGATGCTTCCTAACGTAGTGTATTAGGACACAAATTAATGGACTGTTTTATAAAACCAGCTTCCCTTTGCTGTATTTGACAGTTGCAACAGAATTTTGGCAGATTATGGTTGTGTCTTAAGATAATGTGTAAAGGCACTTGGTTCTTAAATGGAGTCTCCCTTAATAACAAAAATGTTGAAGATAAACAAATTTTTGTTCTCACTAAAATGAAAAAAGTTACTAGCAAATGACTGCTTTTGCAGATGAAGGTACGGAATGTGAAAGCATTGAAATGTAGTCCTGAAATGAAGAATGCAGCTTTGCTGTGGGAGATGGTGGTGGTTCTCAGCAGGTACTGTAACTACTGAAAGACTTTTACCCATAAAATTGAAGCTTTGTTTTCCAAAATTCTTGCATATCCTGAATAACATTGGTATTGGAAGAATTATATACATTCCCCTCCACCCCAACCCCCCCCTTATTGCTATAAGACAAGAGTAAATTTGGTGTAATCTTTCCAGGAACTAGAATTTTTAGCATCTTACAGAAGCGTACTAAAATGGTAGAAAAAGAACAACGTAGAGGATTACATATTGGTTTTTGTATTAAAGCCTCACCAACACAATCTATAGCTATACTGTGAATGTAACAATACAAAGGAGTAGATAAGATGCATTATTTTACCCTCTGGGAACCTGCTTTTGTTTTCAATATGGGATGAATTAGTCACAGTATCAGCTCGTGAGTGCCTGACAGAATTGGGCCCAATCCGAAATCCTATTTGTCAACAGCCAGGATCTCAGATGGGATTAATGATGTGTGAGACAGCAACACTATAATTCCATAAGCACTTTGATGAAGCACCTTAAGTGACAGCCTCAGCCTTTCTCTTGTCCAGCTGTTCATTCCCACTCCTCTGGCACACCAACTTTGACGTGCTAGCAGATGTTCCCACTGATATTCAGTGAGCTGAACTAGTAAATTACCCAGAATGACATTAACTCAGGTTGGGTTTTTTGAAGTTAAAGTTAATCCAAGTCAGCTCCCCAGCCCAGTTAACTGTTACAGTGCAGAACTCTGGATGAGGTGAGGCAGGTCTGAAGGACCCATATCTTTCTTGGCAACATTCCCAATCTACATCAGGATAAAGCAACTAGCCACTGGCATAAAAAGTTGCCACAATCAATAAAACACAATCATGTAACATCCTGGGTTTTAATGCACCATTAAACTCAATGTAAAAATATGAGAATTCATAAAATCAAATTTCCATATCAGAAAAACTAATATTAGGTGTCAAATTAATTACAGAGATATAATATCAGGAGCTATTAAAATACCTCAAGATGGTCTTCACGTAGTACATCCAACAGCAAAAAAAATGCTGTTCATGAGAAATTTTGAATACTTCTAGAATGCTTCACTACCATAAAGTCTCCCTTGTTAGTCTACTACAATGACTGTGAAGGTGACACCAATGCTGATGTAATGCTAGGATTTTACATATAGTTGAAAGACTTTGGAGTAGGTTGGTGGGTTTTTTTTTCCCCATCTTTCCGGTATTTTATCAAAATCAACCACCTCAGAGAGATCTGTTTTTAAACTGATTAGCTAAAACTCTGCCATTCTAGTTTGAAATTCACTCTGCCCCCTTATTAAATAGGGAACAACAAAGACAACAAGATAAATCATCTGTCAAATAGGGATTCGCTACAAAGGAATTCAAATACTGAAACCACAAACCAAAAGGAATTATTCATTTTCTTAAAATCCTTTTAATGAAGACAGCCATCTCATCTAGCTCACTTGATTCTGGAGTTCCAAGTCACCTCTGTTTTTTCTTCTGAACTACAGAAAACTATAAAAAGCTTATGTTCTCCAAGACTATTGTAAAAAAACCCAACCCAAACCAAACCAAAAAACCACAACCAAAACAAAGCAAATAAAAAACCCAAACACACACACAAAACACAACAAAAAACCTCACAAAACAACAAACCAATCCATTAATCTGTGACGGTTTTCAAAGGCAAACTCAGACACTGTGGTATAGTTATTTTCTCCTTTTGACTTTCAAGCATTTATTATTTCTTTTTTAAACACCCTTATAGTTGGAACTGAAGTCCTTGGCTTCTCAGATCACCTAAGTTTTTCTTTAGAAGTCAGATGTCTCGAGTGGAATTTTCACAGTTACTGTATTTCCTCAAGGGACTCAAAAATTCAGAGGGAGTCATGATTTCCCCACTAAAACAATTAATTTTAAAATTAATTTATCTTCTGGAATTCAAAGTGAACAGAAAAGCAACAAAAGGTCAGTCACTACTTTTGTGAAAAGGCTTATTTAAAGAGAAAACCAAGATTACTACTAAAAAAAGTCAGGAGCAAAAGGAACATCTTTCTGTTCCATCCAGATGAGAAGTGGCACAGACACCTGCCACTTGTAGAACTGATATCTGCATGTCTGTTTTACTAGATCATATGAAGAACATGAAAAGATAGGAAATTCATGCCAAAGAAACCAAAAGCTACTAAGAACTACTCAATAACAGCCATAGGATGCTGTTTATCTATGCATTGTGTTTACCTTGCTGCAGCCTTAAGAGCACGATTCAAACCACCCAAAACTTATCTTTTGAAACTGAACTCTCTTTCGTGTTCCATCTAGTATTAAAAATTGCATCCATTGTTGCTAATAGCAAAATAAGTTTATGTGCTAAACCAGTAGAAGTAAGCTCTCCAAAAGCAATGAGGAGTTTTAATATACAACAATATGATTATGTACAAGTTTAGTGTTTCCTCTTCTGCGTGCACAAACACATGTTCATTTAATATTATTATTACTTGCCTGTTGCAGTCCCACTGTCACTCTGCAGCAGTGCTCCTGTCACTGGTTGTGCGTTGTTTGGGTTTGCTCCTGGTGCTGTTGAGGGAGGAGGCCCGGCTCCACCCCCAAGGAGCATACAGGATGGCGGAGGGGGCTGCCCACGTTTCAGTAACACTTTGTGGTCCTGCTGGCAACGGAATCGCGGCGGCACCTCCCGAGGCATGTAGCGGGCGGCGCTTGGCGGTTGTCCGTTCGGCACTGCCACCCTTTTGGCATTGTTGCCACCATTGACTGGTGGCGATGGAGAGTTGCCAATTGGGCTGGCAGCCACTGGTTGGCTTAAACTTGGTTTCGTCACTTCGGGCACTGAAAACCAGGAGGAATGAAAATCAGAAATTTTTCCACTTAAACCTATGTTACAAGAACTCACTGTGACTCGTTTCTTTGATAATTTTATTCCTCTCTGAAATACAGTGCAACTTCAACCTTATTGAAGAAAAATTTAATTAAAGAAGCAGGAATAAACAGTAGTGGAAAATCTCTTGCTTCCATGTGCAACTCTGTACTCCAAGGTAAAACTCTGCCCCCAGCAAGTATTTTGCTCTAAGCCCCAAATTTCTTGGAAACAAAGCTGGCAAAAAATATCACCCTGGGCATGGAGTCATTTTAAAGTCAGAGCAGTCAAACATAACTGGTTCCCTCCTCCTCTCTCCGTTCCCTGATCTTCAACTGTTTTTTTGGATTGTTATGCATCACCTTCATGGGAGATCTCAAATAAGATCTCAAGTTTTTATCTTCTTACTAGGCTACAAGGCCACTGTCAAAACAAACGAAGATCGGGGCGGAGGAGGGGGTTAACAACCCATAACCTTCCTATTTGATTCAGATTTAAAAACAATAATAATAAAAATCTGAGTTCTCTGTACTGCTCTTAAATAAGGCAGTAATAGTTGACTCTCACCCAAAAGGCAGTCCTACATACAGCATTTGTATTGGGCTCATTTCAAGTTTCCCAGCTGGTCAGCTGCTACCCCTATAAGCAAGGACACGCCGATTCTAAGGGCTATTATGCATGGGGAAGAGCAAATCCTTGAGGAACTAACACCATCACAAAATTTTATTAAGAGATTCTAGATTTGTGACCCCTTACATTCTCCATGTGTTTTTTTGAAACAGCAAAAGAAACTCCTGGCCAGGTACCCAGCAGGTAGAATTGCTAAGACATCAGACTCAAAAGGCACAGTAGATTTAATACATACACAATAGCCTTTTCAAAGAGTAATACAAGAAAGGGATATCCAGAAACCCCTCCCCAACAAAGTGAACATAATCAGTAAACTTTTCCTCTTACAAATGTGAGATCAAAACAAATTAGTCTCTCTTTAGCACCATGAAGGCGTTATTCCAAGGATTTTTTTTTTTTTTTTTTGAGATAAGGGTTTTCTGATTCCTCTGTATAGGTTTCATTGCCCAAAACCCACTGAAAGGTATTGTTAGCTGTAACATCAAGCTACTGTCTTGGTTCTCCTCTGTCAGTAATGGCAATTTCTCCCCACAATTTAAAAAAAAACCCCAAAAAACAAACAAACAAAAAAACCCCCACCAAAACAACAAAAAACCAAACCCCCACACAAACAAACACCAAAAAAAACCCCAAACCAAAACACATATACATAAAGATTAATACTTTTAGACCAGCTAAATAAGCTTAACTTTCAAGATGCTCATTCATCAGTCCTGACTTAACTATTGGACTTTCAGGTATCCGAACTTCTATTACGTTTCCAAAACCAAGTTATTTTCACTTATTTTGGTACCTCACCATAGGCAGTACTTTCCCTGTCTTCGATTCCATTTATATAGGTGATTTCAATTTTTGCTTACTTGGCTAAAACCTTTGCAAAACTGAAACCAAAATATTTCAGCTAACTGATTTTATCCACAATCCTCATTCCCTCTTCAAGTATTTTGGTGCTGACAACACTGGTTTAGGTTCTCCCTTTTAATCACCTCAACTGGTAATTCTTCTTCATACACATCTTCAGTATCTTATCTTGACAAATAATTCCCCTTCTTTTGCCAACAGTTCTGATCAAGATCCAAATTTTGGCTCAAGTCAATAAAAACACTTTTTAGGATCAAAGATTCTTACCTTTGGTTTTTTGATCTGTGACCTGAAAATTAAAAGCAAGAATGTAAATAGAGTTTTAAGAACCTCAAAACAAATACCGAACATACTGCACTAAATTACAACCTTAATTTATTAGAACAGAAACAGTATTTGTTGTTGGATGAAAATAATCAGCTGATGAACTACAAGTCTGAACAGTATTCCTAGCCATATACATGACATTTTCGAAACTACTGCAGCTCCTATACTTTTGTCTGATGCAAAAGTCCTGTCAGAAATGGTAATTACTTCACTCAGAACGATTTTTAGTACTTACCCCCTCCTCATCCCAAACATGGGCTTCCAAAGCACAAATAAATGTGCGCTATAGGACTACAGTTCTTTCAGATTTTGTAGGTGATGTATTACAGATAAAGTGTAAACGAAAGCTTCCTTCTATGAGAGTATCCTTACAGAAGGTTGTTGGAGATAACAATGGAATTCCCACAGGAGTAACCACAGGTGAGAGTAGCTGTCTGTCTGCCATCGTCCCATTTCACCCTTCCCATAACACCTCTTCCAAGGAATGAAATCCTAAACCTTACTGGATTCATTGCCACAATTACAAAAAGTACCAGCAATACCTATAAAGCACTAGACTTCAGAATCTCTTGAATACAATAATGATTCATGAAGTGAGCCATCGTGCTGGCCAGCACACAGTATGGAGTTTTGCTGCACTTCTACAGCCTTTCAGCATAGCAGATTTCAAGCTACTGTACAGACAAACATACATCTGGTATATTCTCTGGAATCATGCGTATTGTAGCATGTTTCGAACCTGTCGATCATGAGCTCCACTACACAATAACAGAAAAGCCCTAAAGATCATCATGTGTCAGGTTCTATGACACCTATTCTTAAAAGAAATTGCTGAACTAGTCCATAATTCTGGAAAGCACACAGTGGCAGTATAGAATAATGAAAGAACAAGTAAAAATTAATTTACTGTTTAAACCAACCAAGCCAGAGTTCCTTTGTATGGTAAAGAATAAGACAAACTGCACTGAACTACCATGGCATCATTTACTTTGCAAAGATGAACACCACAATTTGCAAAGTGTAACATGCACAATAATACAAAATCTTAAGCATCATAACTTCAGAATTATGTACTCTAAAAGCCTTCAAAACACTGAAAATCCACCTGTAGTAAAGCTGCATCTGTACCAAGCCAGACATCAACTTTCACTCATGAAAAAACCTGTATGCGTCAAATTGCATCATCTTCTGTTAAATAGTTAATTCTGTTAAGCACTTAAGTGACTGTGATGCTCCACTAGTAAAGGAAAGGGGCGGGGACAAGAATGCATGAATCAAATCTGTTAAAGCTGGTAGGTTTACTACAGTCAACAGTAAACCCACTTAAAAAATGAGTAACTCATCTACTTGGAAGAACCCCATTTTACCATATCTTTAAAGAATTCTATATGATAACCACAGTTTGCTTTAAGACAAAATAACAAAAAAATACTTCTGTCTGTTTTGCATCTCTCATAGTCAAAATGATCTGGGTTTGTCTTTTTTTTTTTTTTTTGGTCTAGAATACAAAAGCTGAGAACATGTGACACTGTCTCAGATTTACAGCTCTCTGTGGGTAGTCTATAAGCAATGGAAGGGCAGGACCAGCTATAGTGAACAGGAAGGCGAAGTCAAACTCAGCCTTCTGGTAAGCTACCAAACAGGCCCTGGGACACCAACCACAGGAATTTAGTTTGTGAATTTGCTTGCATAACCTCTGGTGAAGTGATTGGTTTTTAATTATTTTTTTAGTTTCAGAAGGTTCAGACAGAAACAATTGTTTCATGCTACACAAACTACGGTACCCCTAAATCATTACTGCTTATTTGGTGAACACCACCAGAGTCACCAAGAACAAAACCACGCATTTTAAGTTCTGTCCATTTGGTTGCCTGCTTTGTTATTCCTAGGTATCTCCAAATACTAAGTTTAGTCTCTAGGAGATTAACTTATGTAGTGTTCACCCTTCCCGAGATTATGGCACAATATCCTAACAATCAACCAAAATGAATAAATTAGTAGGTGAGGGAGCACACAGGAAAGCTGGTAAATCTCTTGTGTTCAAAGCACCGATTCCTTGGTGAACAATGAGTGCGCTGATATCAAGATGATCTGTACCACCTTTTCAAGTTTCTCTTGAATCACTGAATATCTGCATATAATTCTCAAGTCACTAGTTCTTATTTACCAGTCTGCTCCTCCTGGTTCCTACACAGACTTTGTACTTGAACATTAAACGGTTGCAATGCTGAGGCAAAAAAAAAAAACCCACTAAAGAAAGCTTATTCTGTAGCTACTTATCTTTTGCAGTATTTGGGGGGATGTCTGGAAGGAAGTAAGGCTTTCTGCTCTCAATTTCACATAATCATTGAGGTTGGAATGGACAGCCTCTGGAGACCTAGTCCACAGTTCCCACCTCTGTTCCCCACCCTCCTGAGGAGTCTCCCCAACTCTCAAAGAAAAGTCATCAAAACCAGAGTGCACAGCGCCGCATCCAACTCTGTTTTGAGCATGTCCAAAGATGGAAGCACCACAAGCTCCTACAAGGTATTTAATTATATATATTGAGTGACAAGATTTAACCCCCGAGCCTCCTCTTTTCCCAGCTGAACAGTCCCAACTCTCTCAGCCTCTCCTCATTTGTCAGATACTCCAGTCCCTCCATCACCTTAGGGGCCTTTTGCTGGACCTGCTCCAGGATGGTTACATCTGTCTTGTACTGGGAAGGCCTGAACTAGCCAGAAAGGATTTTACCAGTAAAATGCATGGATAAAGCTTCAAGAGACTCAAGTTCACATGTCAACTCCTAGTACAATCTACTAGATTTTTCAGCAAAAATAAAGAACTGCTAATACACCAAGTGTTCAAAATCATTTTTTTGAGGAAAACCAATTTTCCGTGACTTCTCAATCCATCACGTCTCAAACTGACACACTTTTACCAAAAGTGGTATTAGCTACAGAAAATTTAGAACCGAAGTGATACTTCCCCAAAAATAAAGGGAACCTTCAGTTGTAAATATTTCATTTAAAATTTCTTACAGATTTAAGGAAAAAAAAAAAATCACCTTCCTCTAGAAAATATTTAGTCAATTTTACTGCAAGAATTACAACAGCCTGGCAGCCTCTCTGTCTCCAAACACCTCAAAACAACAGCAGTTGCGTAGATCAAGAGAGTTTGTATTCAATACTTTATATGAAAAAAAGTTCTTTTACTTCACATAGCACAAAGGAGAAGAAATGTCTAAGCTAAACACTGAAGTTCCAGAAAAGTGATGCAAAAAAAGGTCTCATGAAGCATCATTCTGAACAATCAACTTTTAAAGTTTAAATACAAAAAAAAAAAAAATTGAGCATCTTACTATCCCCAATACTATTTATGTTCAAGATGGATACAAGAATTCAAATATCAAAACCTACCTTCTGAGCAGATTCCTTCTTTTTCTTATCCTCTTTCTTCCTTTTCTTGTCTTCCATTAACTGTTCTTCCCTTTCTTGCTCCTTCTCTCTGCCAAAACATGAAAAATAACAGTATGAGCACAATCAAGTTGTGTAAGGTAGATCCCTCTTCCCCGCAAAAAAGAAAGTCAAGATACTACATTCCTTTTATCATCATACTTCATTTGCATTTGAGGGTTTCATCTAATTGAGATAAGTAAAGCACCTTTTAGCTCAGTGGGCCACAATCATGCCACCTGCTGCATAAAGAAAAACTCCTTTATTCAGATCAGGCCTCTTATGGCAGTACCCTATGTAAATTAACTATATGCCTGATATTCGTATCTTCAAGACATTTTGGCCAAAGTACCCTTTTAATTGGGCTGTGCTATTATTTAATGAACAGTCTCATGAATCTTTTCATATGGTAAAAGAAGAGAAGTTGTAATTTAATATATGATGATTTGGTCCGATAAGACATTTATCTTCACAAGGGAAAGAGATGATTCTATTGCCTGTAGCTATGTCACTTCTAAGAGACCAGAAGTGTCACATCAAATCAAACCCATCATTTATTATACAAATCACTAATTTAATTTCTAGCCTATTGTACAAAGTCCCAGAATTTTTTTGATGAAAGTTGTAATATAAATTACTTTCCAGGGAATCTGGGTTTTTTTTCCACAAGAACATTTAAAAAAAAAAAAGGGAAAAAAAAAAAAGAAAAGGAAAAAAAAAAAAAGAAAAATAGGTGCAGCTGCTATTGTTGTCACGCTGTCATCTTGTTACTATGTTTCATATCAAATCTGAAAGTACCAGAAAGTGGTTAATTTACTGCATAAGTGCTATTGGCTGAGCTGTTTCTATGGTGAAACATTTTTGTTAACCAATTCTCTTCACCTCCTTAAAAGTACATTTAAGATCAACTTTCCATCTCACTTGGAGTAATTTCTTTTTATAGGGAAAGATTAAGACAAAGACAATTGTCTAAATGTAAAAAGATGATCTAACAGATGAGGGGAAGGATCAGAGACCAGAGCTGTGTATTCTACAAATGGGAAACGACTAACAAGTATAACCTGTGATCTCAGAACAAGATTCGATAAAAAATAAACACAGTTTTATAAACAAAACTAGAGTTTATAATAGTACTGTACTACTACTTATATTTAGGCACAAATCAGAGCTCTTCTTTGCCCACAGTCTTAGAAGCTGAGAGTTGAGTGATGTAACAGCAAAGCCAACTCAAGAGTTTTCCTCCCATTGTATTTATTTAGTATGGGTAATATTTTTGTTTGTATTTTCATTAGATATCGCCAAGTCGGTGTACAAAGAGACATTTAGGTAACTAATCAATTCTTACAGAGAAAAACAAAACAAAACAAAAATAACTTCAGAGAACTTTTTTAAAGGGAAAAGATTCCATGGACAGTATTAAAATGTCTTCCTGGTTTCATCAAATTAGGCTGTCCTCCTCCAGGGATGAAGAAAATGGATAAAGGCAAGATGAACCTTAGTAACAACATCCTGAGGTTACTACCAAACGTAATTCACACACAACAGCAAGTTCAGTCTGCATTTAACAAAGTCTGAGGCAAGCATTCCACATCACACTGAACAGCCATTTATGCACTCTGTCTGGTATTGCCTAAGCCAAGTCAGTTCTTGATCTTTTCTGTTCTCTATAAAACGGCGAAGCACACGACCCAGCCCCAAACTCTGGCAAGGAAAAGCCCTTCAGGTTTTTCAGTTTTCCTAACGGCACAAGACATGAAGCACTGGGGACGTTACTATATATGTTGCACTGTCTGTCACAGCACCGAGAGAAGATTTTTCATTTTATTTGAGCCAGAGACTGTAAGCAATATGAAAAAGCTCTCCAGTGACATCCTAATCTTTCAGAGTTCCTATAACCTCAAATTATGTCTAGAACTTTTGCACTGTCAAGCTATGTGTGCCTTTTGAGCTGCAGTGCCATTTACGAGTATATTATTTCCAAATAACTTTCTTGCAGCAGGCAAAAGTTTAATAGCTGTCTTAGAAGAACTGCTGAAGGAGGTTAGGATGAAAATACAAAATGACTTCCAGTAACTATCTGGCATACAGACAGCCTTCTACTTAAAAACACCTTCCTTAGTTATGTGAAAGAACAGAGAATGAAAAAGAAGGAGAAAAGGGTCATATTCACAATCAAAAGTGAGGCTAGGGCTTACAACAACATGTAGCAACAATAATAAAAGAAGCCAACGATAGAAGATATACAGCTTGAAAGTAAACACCTAAATCATCTGTCTTTGCAGTGAGTTCAGATTGCTACTGCTGCAGCCTTGTTTTCAGACACATATGGACAAATATGTGTGGTACTAATGCTGTAGAGAAGCCCTCTGTTTTGCATTATGACCTCCCCTTCTTCTGATCTTTAGTAGAGATGTGCATTTAATACCCAACTGGGCATATCATCAACAACTACAGTATAGCAGTAATCAGTAACGTAGGCTTCAATTCATGTAAGCACACATTTAAGTTCTAGTAGAGGTGGCAAGGTTCTATCTGAAGGCTTGGGCTGCATCAAATGTACGAGACCATAAAGTTCTTGGCAAGGTGTAACTGAAACCTCAGAAACACGCAGGAAGTATGAAATTATACTCTCCAAATGACAGAGAAAGAATTGATGCCACAGACATGCTAACAACATACCACTACATTGAAAACTCATGGGATTGGGGTATCACACTTGTCATCTTTCCACTTTCATTTTCTCATGTGCTTCACTAATATTTTATGATCAATGGTTTCCCTTTTCTGTTGTATACAAGCAGCTTGTTACACACAAGCTTAACTTGTAGTGTTAAGTGTTTGGATAAATTTAACATAAACAAAGCTCTCAAGTACTCCATACACTCATTCAGAAGACAACACTGCCTATTAACCTTCTCTCTTTAGTCAAAAGATAATTACTCCTGGCCTGATCAAGGCAAGTGGGGTGTCCATCATGTACATTCCACCAACCAGCTGCTTACATTGACGAGATCCACACAGAGAGAAAAATCCACCAACTCCAAGTGAGTGAATTTGAAGTAATACAATGGGGTGTGGTTCCGGTGTTTGTTACTGGCACACAGTAATGGGAATGTGGACGCACCACAACCCTGAAAAGGAAGTTTGCTAAATAGCACTCAGCTTTTTACTCTAGCATTCTTCAAGAAAGCATGTGTCGATCTTAAAAATGTGAGCTAATTGTACATTAATATTTCCCACAAAGCCATAAAATCAATATTATTGGAAAGTATTTAAAAAGCGTATTACAGACTTTAATTCCAAGTATTTAAAGTAAGGTATATTAACAGCTTTACAAATTAAAAGAAACTGTAGGTTATAGACCAATATGTTATTTTATTTAAAAAAACCCCAAAACCGAACCAAACAAGACCACAAAACCAAACAAATCCCAAACAAACCTAGTAGCTATGATTCGGTATACTCAATACCTTATATAAAGTTTTCTATTACAACCTCTTCTGGCTAAGACAAAAGCAATCACTTCAGAAAAAAATAAGGATTTTTCAGCTAGTTAACCAGAGAAGTAACAAAACATTTTTGTGGATAGTACCTATTAAAACAAGTAGTATTTCCGGGGGTGGAGAGGGGGGTGTGGGGGGGGGGGGGAGGGGAGGGGGGGGTGTCG
>JAAGNO010031273.1:4971-19852 GCA_033439905.1 Ceryle rudis
ATCCAGAAAAGGCTGTTCAAAGACATGTTTGGCAGCTTTGACTAAGGCTGAGCTCTGGCTCAGCAGTTACGTGATATGATATGTACCCTTAGCAGTAGGAGGAGACAGGACATCTGCTGATACCACAAGGACCAGTCCTATGAGTATGTAATAACCACATGTGGAGGAAGCCCTTGTGTTAGTAAACAGAAGACGGGAAAGAGGACACAAAATGGATAGAGATGGTTGTTGCAGACAGGCGGCCACTCTGCCACACTCTGCATCTTGATCCTCTGGATGTAGTCCCCCAAGTATCTCCAAGTTGAAGGTACTTGATCTCAATTGAAGATGTCCTTGCTCACTGCAGGGGGTTTGGACTAGATGACCTTGAAAGGTCACTTCCAACCCAAAATGTTCTATGATTCCATCTCCAAGTTGGAGTATTTGCCAACATATTCCCTGCAATCACATTAAGGTAGACAATATTCAGCCCCAAAAGCCAACTGGGAGCTGCTCAGCAGTGTAGGCAATACTGAATTTTGCTGCTTCGACTGTGTGCAAGCTGGAGCTGGGCTGTGTGTGCCATAGAATGGGGTTGAGCAGGAGGAAGAGATGGAGGTGGCATTCAGGTGATGGAGTGAATGTACTTGAGGAGTTTTTCCTCTACTCCTGCTCCACTGTACCACCTCAGCAGGTACGTTTAGGCACACGGGACTGGATGGGACCTTCTGAACCACTAAGTCCCATTGTTTTAATTTTTTATGTAGTCTTTACAAATAACACCCAAAGCTCTGTTTCAGAAAGAGGGAATTTTTAGTTGTGGCTGGAAGGGTGTGCCAAGACCTCAGTCTCTGATGGTTTGCAACCATCATCTCATTTCCAGTCTGAGTCAATTATGGGGTTGTACTTTGCTGGTTTGTTGGCACTAGGTTACTTAGTGCTTTCTGGAGGATCACTGCTCAATGTCTTCATGGTATCCACAATGTTTGGCTCTATAGCTACCAATTCAAAGGTTTTTAGTCTCCTATTTACTCCCTGTATCAACCATTTCTCTCTAGCTCTTCCTAGATGAAATCACTGTTTCTTGACCACTGAAGCAGACTGTTTCCCTTTGGAGATGAGGTCCCCATTTCTACTGAGACTTAGATGTCATGTTTGTGGGCATCACAGATGCATTATGAATCCCTCACCCTTTGATTATCAGGAACTCCGTGTCATTCTCCTTCTTTGGCAGTTACAGCCTTGGAGCCCTTGTGCCCTAGCAAAAAATCCCAGTGATTAGTACCAAGCCTAGAATTTAGTGCTAATAATTTTCATCCTGTTTTGAACATGGCAGTCAAGGTCAATCCCTTTCTTTCTCTCTGATCTCCTGATCTTCCTCTGTATTGGTGCTGCCTACAACGTCGTGTCATTAGGAGGTCTCATCAGGGTTGCCCTACTTTTTTGTACCAAAGTCAACCTTAAAAATTTTAAACACTGCTAACCTCCTTCCAGGCTGCAGCTCAGCTTTCTGACACTCATCATTGTCATTTCCCTTGCCCAGTTTCCTGTTCTGCTGTTGTTCATGTTCACTGGTTTAATTAATAATTTCCCACGTGGCTCTGTAGCAAATGCTTTACTGAAACCAGATTGATTTTTACATTTCTTTTGTCTGCCAAATCAGTTATCATATTAAAGGACATGTCAAACATCCCTCCTTTTCCCTTTCACAGTCACTGTTGTGTCTGTTGAGACCACCAGCTTCTCCTGGATGCAGGAGCAGATGCTGTAGAGCAGACCCCAATTTCACTTGCTGTCTTCAAGCTAATGCTGTAACACAAACAATAAATAAAGAGAAGAAGGATCAGCTAACTTAGAGAGCAGGACTTTCTCTGTCCTTCCTTTCCCAAATAAATCACAAATGGCCGTTGTAAATTTGTCTTCTCTCATGTTTACAGCATGACCTTTGCTTTTCTTGTCTCCTACAAGCTGAACAAGCCTTCACTTTTTAAGTACTTCTGCACTCTATCCTACATCAGCCTTTGCTTTTCTTTGCTCTTAGCTGAAGGTCTCTATAGCACTAAGGCTGATATCTTCAAATAAACCTTGCAGTGCCAGGACAAGAGTATGGGTGCTCTCCTGCTAGCACAACCATCATCAGGGGAGAGGAGAGGTAGTTTTAGGAAAGGTTTTTAGGTTTAAAGTTTTATTTTGCTTAATTTATAACTCATCATTCTGAATATCCTTCCAGTGTCATTTATATTTATATATATATATGCACACATACAAATGAAGCTGTTCATGAAGTTACTGCTTTAACCTCTAACTCATCTCTCCTTTCCAAGTCCAACATTGCAGGTGTTATATAGGGAAGACATAGTCCTTTCTATTAATAACTCATTTTCCTCAAATGGTGCCTTCACCTGAAGGGACCCCACAGCACTTTGCAAACACAGTGTGTGTACAGAGAGACTCCTGCTGCTCTGGGGACCTGGCTGCAAGCTGTGCTGCTGAGGCTGCAAAACAGGGTGTTTCGGTGCTAGGAAGGTGGGGAGGCTGCTTTTTAGATTTTTCTTTTTTTCCTGGAGCCATAATTCAGATTTGCGAAGCAGGACACATTTGAGGGATGTTCTCAGATAGATGTATAGAGTGGGTGATCTGAAATAATGGACTGGTTGTTCAAGGAAAGAAGGGGTCTGGCTACAGCAGTAAAAATCACCACAGCTCCTATAGCCAAAGCAGAATTTCATAAAAATTTCTTCCCCAGAAGGGTTGTCAAGACCCAGCCTGGGTGGCCCACGGCAGTGGTGGAGTCCCCACCCCTGAAGGGGTTTCAAAGCTGTGTAGATGTGGTGCTGAGGGACAGGGCTTAGTGGTGACCTGGCAGTGCTGGGTTAATGGTTGAACTCGATGATCTTAAAGGTCTTTTCCAACCTAAATGAGCCTATGATTCTATGAGTTACCTGAGGTTGAGGATATGGACCTTGGGCAGCTGCCCATGTTCATGAGGATGCCAGCTGCACAAAAAGACATCCAGAAGAGAGGAATTTAACCAGCAGTGTGAGGGGAGTAGCTTGTTTCAGAAAGCACTTTACACGGCTGTGCAGTGGAGCAGGGAAGCAAAATATTCCTGCTTCACAGCCCATCCAGGATGTATGGCTGAGAACAGTGCCGCATGGTACAAAAGGAGAAGATGATGAGCAGTGTGTCCTGGTCTGGCACTGGGGTACAGTCCTGGCACCTCAGCGTCTCCATCTGCAAGGACTCACCAGGGTCTATCTTCCAGGATGCAATTCAGGAGTACAAAATAATATCTCCGGTAAGGATTTTCATTTATCATTTTATTCTTGTGAAAGCATCTCCCAGCTTGTCCTTGCTGCCAGCACATTTGTAAAACCTTGCCATTTGGCTGGTGCGTGGTTGCTTAACACCAGCCTTTACATTCTCTAGGTTTTAACTCTAAAAATACCGCCACAGAGCTGTAAACAAACCATTTTGGCATCGTTTACTCTATCTGCACTGTACAGGCAAGGAAATCCAGGCTGTTGTGAGCTGTGGGCTGGCTCCTGACAGCTCTGCATCCAGCCATAGAACTCCCACTGACTACAGGCAGCTTTCTCCTGTATGGCAACATCCTCCCCATGTCAATTAGGTCTTGTATATCCACTCAAGTTTGCAGGTGCTGTCTTGGAAAGCAGCCAGGGTTTTCTTGCTGGAATACTTTGCAAGGTCGCAGCTGCCTTACTCATGTTGTCTGGCTGCTGCTTTTATTTTCTTGCCCTTTAAAAGGGTTGAAGGTATCTGGGGCTGTTCAGGTGCTTTGCTGCTTATCTAGCTCAGAAGAGGCATTAAAATGAAGATGTTTAAAGTAAACAGTAGCCTTCTGGAGTGGAGCTATGTATTACTTGCAAAGGGCACAGTTATTCTTGTAGAAATCAGTAGGGCTATTCCCAAGAGTGACAGGTATGGCACTGGGGTCTTAACTTAGCCCAAAACCCAGATCAGATCTCCTTTCTCTTCCTGAAGCCCTGCAGGACCAGCATGTCTTTTTGCAGGATCCCTGCTTTCCTATAGAAATAAAAGTTCAAGCCCTGATATTGATATCACAGTTTTCAGCCCTGCAGAGGAGGACTTGAGGGGTGCTGGGGGGGGTGAGAAGCTGGACATGAGCCAGCAAAATGCGCTCACAGACCAGAAGCCGATGGCATCCTGGGCTCCATCCAGAGCAGCGTGGGCAGCAGGTTGAGGGAGGGCATTCTGCCTCTCTGCTCTGCTCTGGTGAGACACCCCTGCAGTGCTGGGTCTAGTTCTGGAGTCCTCAGCATAGGAGAGACAGGGGCCTGTTGGAGCGAGTACAAAGGAGGGCCGCAAACATGATTAGGCTTCC
Organism: Ceryle rudis; assembly: GCA_033439905.1. Lineage (NCBI taxonomy): Eukaryota > Metazoa > Chordata > Aves > Coraciiformes > Cerylidae > Ceryle > Ceryle rudis. The sequence goes on from JAAGNO010031273.1 coordinate 9,317, forward strand.
TCCTACATTTCTCTTTGTCTTTCACCTTGAAGGAAGACGCACGTCTGCTCTTGAACAGGCAGCTTTGCCTAAAAGAAATCAGTGTATCATGCTGAGATGGGCTGGAAAAGGCATGAATACTGACTGATCCCATACCCAGACTTGGGCAGCAATGGCGTTGATGGTTGGTTTATTGGCTGAGACCTTCAAGGAGAAGCTACATGTGCCCTCAGGGTGCCATTTCAATGTGAAAGGAGGTCCCTTTTCCTTCTTACATCCTCTTTGACTGTGGAACTCCATCAGCCTGACTCCCAGCAGGAGGTTGAAAGGATGCGCAGTGTCTTGCAAACTCTTTCGCAGCCTGAGCCACACTTCACTATACAGAGCAAACTCTGTATTGGTGAAGTTCCTAAAACTAAGGGAGGAACTAGCTGCAAATAGTTGATTTTTTTTCTGCTTTTCTAGATTTGTGGAGGCCAGTGTACTGGGTTGCAGATCAGGACTTCAGTCATGCTTTTTGTTCTCAATTTTTGGATATAAAATGTATGTGCAGAAGATCTGAGATGGAGGAAGAAAGGGGAGATTGGAGGTTGCCCATGCAATATCCTATGAAGATACGGAAAGCCCTGGGTTGGGTTTGCATGGCCATGGCTGGGTGACAGCATCTCACCAGCTAACTTATACATTCAGGGGATGAACATGCTGGTCTCAGCCGAGCAGCAGAGCTTGTCTTGGTGTGTCGGACAGTATCTATGGCAACTTGTGCGGAGGATTCCCGGAGAAGGATGTGTTGGCAAGCAGCCCGGTGGAGGGAGGACACAAGGAAAACCACGTGTTTTCTCCAGAGAGCTGTGATGGTTTTAGCATAATGATGAGAGCAGGGGAGATGCTGTTGTTGAAAGTTATGGTGATTTTTCCTCCATTGGTGGGGTAAAAGCCTTATGGAAATGCTCCCCCAGGCTCTGTATAGACCACAAGGTTGGAAGGGTCTGCTGTGTCTGGCCTGTGTGATTTCTGGGATGATATAGAACAGGTAATTCCAGCCATCGACTGGCTTTATTATCTCCAGAAAGCTAGCTGGCCTTCAGGAGAGATGCAAAGGTCCATCAGTTGATCTTGCCCCAGAGCTTGGGTTGAATTGGATGGGTTTTAAGGTTCTCCCAAGCCCCATTTGCCATGATTCACTTTCTTGCTTGCTATGGGGCTGCTAACTAACATGCTGATCCCTGTCCATGGAGGAAAAAAAGGTTTCATTTTTATGACCAGTTGTGATTTGTCTCTCACTGACAGCTCTGAGAGCTGGAAACCCTCAGAAAACATGGGCACGTCTGTTGGCTTAGAGGATGGTTTTCTGATTTGGCTTCTGCTGGTACCTCTAGACACATCTGAAGTCTTGGTAGCACTTTTGGTCTGCTTTTGCAAAGCCTATCTGCTGGAGTGAAGTGGTTATGGGAGGCCCTCAGCTTCAATGGAGACCAAGGGTCTTACAGGGTGGTGAAGTTGGTAGTGGACAACTGGAAGATGTTTCTATAAACTCACTGTGCTGCTGCTGTGAGTTGCAGCCAGACGTGCCTGTCCAGCCCTTCTTGTCTCAGTGTTTGGTCTTCTAGTGGCTCTTCAGGCATGTCTAGTAGTCTTTCAGTAGTGACAGACACATTGTCATCTTTTTCACACCCTGTTTGGGAGGAGGGATGCTCCCAGAAGCTAATGCTGGGATCTGGAAACCAGGCTTTTGACCATGTCACACTGCTGTTTGAAGCGGAAACTGGGTGAAAAGTCAAACTGGATGATGTGTAAAATTGGAATTAAGTGAGGACATAGTACTTTCACATGAGACTTTTGACATGATGTGAAATAGGGGGAAACAGGGGCTTGTATTGTTATTACAGCATGGAAAGGGCAAGGACATCTAAAGGTGGTTTGCTGCTGGACAGGACACTTTAACAGACACTTTGCTCTAATGTCAAGGGGAGATGTAAGCACTGAAATATGTAGAGGATTTATTTTACTTTAAGCTCTCAAAATGCTTGCAAACAATTCTGATTTAACCTGGTCCCCATTCTGGATTTCAGCAGACACCACATTCCGGCCAATATGGGTATTACTCCGTGCAAGACCAGAGTCTGGTAGTGTCCTGGCTTGGGGCTGTGCCCTTGTTATCAAAGCCGCATGTATTTTCTATACAGAAGGTGAAATGAGGGGAATCGCCATCAACCTGATTGCTGTGCACCATCCGTCCCTTTGCTACATCTGCAGATGTGAAGACATCCCTTGGGAGGCTCCTGAGGTGCTGCAGATATGTTCAGAGCTTCTGCAGGGATAAATAAACACACCTTAATGGACCATGGGGCAAAACCAGAGCTGTTGTGCTGCAGCCGCCTGGCTTGATATGTTCCCAGGTGGTCATATACTCACAAAATACAGTATCATAAGAAATTAGTATATTATGTTCAGTACAGGATCATATGTAAGAAGAAGAGATATATTTACAAAATACATAAATAAGTTTCTTTTTCCTATTTCACAGATGTAATTCATTTACAATCACCGCATACCCATAGGTACCAAGATGTCCATGGTCAGGTGGTCTGGCCAGGATTACTGATGGGCAGGCTAAAAGACACCAGCTTTTGATTTCTCATTTAACCTTTTGGGTTTTTCTTAGCTGATGACTACAAACTCTTTTTTGATAGATTTTTTTTATATGTTAGAGGTTACTGATCTCAGCATCAGCCTTGGTAGGACTCTTTGGAGCTCTAAAGACATCTCCCAAGACCTTTATTCAGATCTCAGTGGAGTCAGTGGTAAAAAACCCCACCCTATACTCATCTTTGAGAATGGATCTGTTTCTGCAACATCACAGTTTCAGGTGGCAATTCTATTCACATAGCTCGTGCATCACATGGCCCCAGCACTGCTGAGTCAAAGAAAGGTTGAGGTCTGTTCAAGCTCACAGCACAATGGAGAGAAGGAGCTGTTTCATCCCTTCTGTATAGGATGCAACCTGCCTTAAATATCCCACACGCAATTTAAATTTAAAGCACTACTTTCCTTCTGTAGTACTCACTGATACCTTATTGCAAGGAAGAGATTTTTAAGGGCAGAAAGTGGTGTTGGGACCATCCCATTTGAGTGCCTGTAGAGCTCTGTATCTCATTCATGTGCTGGGTCCTGTCGTGTCTGGCTAAATCATTTTGCATGCTGGCACTGGAATTCAAACAGATCTTGACACATCAGAAAAATAGCCTGAAATAAATAAGAAGCAGTTCAGGAGAGGCAAGGGCAAGGGTATGACATAGAGGTAGGAATCATCAGTGGTACTGGTGCAGATGGGAACAGCTGGTGCAGGAGCAATTCTGCAGTGAATCTCAGATCATATGTCAGTAATGTTATTTCATTTAAAAATAAAGTAAACCAACAAAACCACCCAAAAAACCTTTGGGCAAGTAATGTGCTGAGGTGTATATAGAAGAATTTGATGTGTAAGTTATGACGTCTTTCCACATTAGTAAAGGGTCTCAAAAATTATCTGAGGGCTGGAACACCTCTGCTATCAAGAAAGATTGAGAGCTTTGGGGTTGTTCAGCCTAGAGAATAGCAGACTCCAGGAAGACCTTCTTGTGACCTTCCAGTACTTAAAGGGGCCTGTCAGAAAGATGGAGAGGGACTTTTTAACAGGGCCTGTTGTGACAGGACAAGGGGTGATGGTTTGAACTAAATGAGGGAGATTTAGACTAGAGAGAAGGAAGAATTTTTCTTATGCTGAGGACAGTGAAACACTGTCCCAGGTTGCCCAGAGAGGTGGTAGATGCCCCATCCCTAGGAACATTCGAGGTCAGGTTAGATAAGGCTGTGTGCAACTTACCGTAGTTGAAGATGTCCCTTCTCACTGTGGACTGTATGGACTAGATGACCTTTAATGGTTCCATCCAACGCATTCTGTCATTCTATGATAAAGCCTCCAGCAGACTCCTTTATTCAAGCCTTAGCTTTGTACTTCAGCATAGCTGTGGACCAGAGAAAGTCGTGAGGACACTCATTAGAGAGGTCTGGAGTGCAGAAGACATGGTTGTTGCAGGATGCTTCAAAGTATTGAATGGTTTTGAATAGAGAACAGAGTGCCACAGAGAAATGGGTAATTGTCCCTGCATGTATGAAATATAATGGTCCTTTGGGATGCTCAAACCTGCTGTAAACACAGTCATGAGGAGCAAGACTTGGATGTTGAAAGCTTAAAATACACTAAGTGCTTTGCTGGAGCAAGTCCGAGGGATATGGTGCATCTCTGGAGATGCCAGCAGGGTGTCTCCACAGTCCCTTTCTTTGAAACTAAGAAAAAAAAAAAATTAGTAATTAACATACATTCCCTGCATTGATTTTTATGTTTGCAGTGACCTTGATGCTGCTTGCTTTTCTTTATGCTCCTCAGGGCACAGGTCGGATCAAGCAATTATAATTATAACTAAAGGTTCCTGGGTGTATGCATGATCACATTTGATTCACATTATCTTGATGGCTTCTGCTGATCCTCAATCATTACCCTGCTACTGTCTCTCCTCCTTGACATGCTTCTGGTCCTTTATCCAATGTTGGGGTCCATAAGACCTCATAATACTCGGTATCCCATGTTGGACCTTGTGTGTCTTTGAAAGACCAAATAACCCACAAGTGGGCTTGAAGCCTGCTAATATGTGGGCATAGATGGTCATTTGAAGTCAAAGGCATCATTGTTTGATGGCAGAGGTTAAAATGGGACTACCCACCCTGCCCCACCTGGCTGAAAACAGAGCTTGTATGGACTCAAGAGCACGCTGCACACAGATATCACAGAGATCAATGGAAAAAGCCCTATCATTCAGGGAAGGATCAGGATTTGATCCGACAGAGCAGAGGGAGCACTGAGTGAAGCCAAGAATCACCTCTTTTAACTGCTGTATCTTTGCTCTCAGCAGAAGAAAACACAATGTGACAGCCCCAAGGCAATCATTTTCCCCACCCTCCTTTGGGTTGATTTTTCTCTTGGCTGGAATCTTAGTTATTTTTTGTAATGCAATGTTTAATTATTACTTAATATAAACATTTCATGAACTGTTACAAGGGGTGAATTATTTATGGGAGGGGAAGGAGTGCTTTTTCTGAGCCTTTCTGCTTCATCAGTTGCAATAAATATCAGTCCGGGAGCATGTTTAAACCATGCATGCTCTGCCTGGGAGATAAGAACAGTGCCACCTTCTCTCATCTTGTCTCTCAATTAAGTACCTGCTTAATACATTTGTCCCTAGCATGTTTTATTCCTCAGTTAAGCTTGGAACAGCTCCAAAAGAAAGAAGCATTTGCAGATATGCATTTGGAAATGAGACTATTATTTACCCAGTAGTTACAAATGTCTCAGATAGGCTGTAAACATTTGCTGTGCACACAAAAGTGCTTAGTAATAACAAATCCTCCTTCCAGTTCTTTGCAGAAGAGTTACAAAACTGGTGATTTAAATTTTTAGTCCTCAGATTTACTGCCTGAGAGCCTTTCTGTTTGGTTGATTTGTTTTGTTTTGGTTTTGTCTGGTTTGTTTGTTTGTTTGGGTTTTTTTGCCTTAGGTAAGGGATTACAGTGCACACTTTTGTGCATTGGCAGCTGGATTTGGCAGGTGGGTAGGTCTCTGGTTGCAGGTACTTGCAGAGATCGTGCAGTGGAGGAATATTTTCCTTCAGTCCTATATTAACAATATCCTCCTTGGGAAGTGGGTTTCCATCATCCAGATGTACTTTTAGGGCTATTTACAGCTACATTATGATGCTACTGTCCTCTGGACCAGGTGTTTCTGGACATATGGGCATTGATGCACCACTGTGTTGAAGCAAGTGAACCCATTTGCAACTTCCTCCAGATGCTCCAGGCTGGGTCTGGAGCTGCCAGAAGACACCAGGACATCAGACCCCCTGGGCAGTAACATCGCATTGGCTTCCAAAGCTGTGTCAAAGCAAGATGCTCCTGAAAACAGGAATGGTGTCTGAGTCTCCTGGGTTTCCATGGTTTTCATGGAATCATAGAAGCATTTAGATTGGACAAGACCTTTAAGATCATTGCGCCCAACTGTAAACATAGCACTGTCCCATCCTGTGCAGCTCTTGAGGCTTTGTTTTCTGCCCACAGCATTTTTAAATACCCTTTGCTGGCACAGGCAGCCATGAACATACCCTGAGATTTTCTTTCCTCTCTTCCTAGTTTTAGCTCCCCAGTGCACATTACACACAGTCTCCTTGCATCTAGAAACAGAAAATGACATCTCTACTCCACTTTCTCTCTCAAAGAGAGTAAATTCTACACTTTGTACGTTGCTTATTACTGTGTGTCATGCTTTTAGGTTCCAGACACTCTGATTCTGGGGATCTTTTCAGCTTCACACCTCTCCTTTGGAGCAGAGCACAACCTTAGGTAGCACAGGGCCATCATCAGGCGTGTGTGAACAGTGTGTTTCCCCGATCATGTCAGTGTGCTTGGAGTGATGCTTTTGATCGAGCACAGTGAGGGGCTTCTCAGTGTGAGCACCTTTGATGTAAAGACACAACCCGTTTTGTCTGTGCTTCGTTTTCAGGGCTCTGCACTCCTTGGAAAGACTAGAGAAGCCCTTGAAAACAACCAGTTAATTATAAAATAACTTTCTTCCAGAACCTACTTTCTCCCTATTTCCCATATAAAGCTTTCTGACGGTCCTCCTTATCCTCTTTTATTTCATGACAGCTTTCATGCAGGCAGCATGGTACCAGCAGTGACCAGTAATTGCTTCGTTCACTCACATCAGTCCTCATTTTACCTAATTAGGAGGAGATTTCACAATACAGCCATCTGCTCCAGTGCCTTGTGCTGCCTTTTTCCCAGACTCCCCTGAGACAGTTTTGATGGTCCCAGTATTTACAAATTCAGTATCATGGGATTAATCCAGTTGTTAGGGAGCTCTTCCCATTACATTGTTACAAGTGATGGTTTCTCAAGCTTGCAGAGCTGGGTTAGGGAAATGGATGGTGTTTTCTACACTGATTTCCTACAACTCATCTCCTTTTGTGCCTCCTGCAGGCAGAGATGGCTTCTAAAGAAAGATGTGTTAACTGGAAGTGGCGTTGACTTGAGTATTACACTGTTAAAAGTGCTACCCTTTAATGGACCTAATTCTGTCCCTGTTACTCGTGCGGCCCCGGTGACTTGTGCTGGTGTGTTTTATGGTTTCCTATGAAGGTGCATGGGCATATTAAGTTTGGCCTCTTCTGAAAGAATCTGTCCTACCTCCCAGTTCTCCCACACTGTCCCACTGTCTGCCCACCTGCTCAGCCCAGCTTAGTCTTTCTGTGGTGCTTTTAAAAAAAATCTTCCTTGCAGCAGCCAGGGCAATTTCAGTGTAATTTGCCTGTGTTTCCTACCCAGTAACCCTATATATGTCATACAAACTCTGGCACAGGAGCTCTGCACCTTACCATCCATAGAACAAATCAAATTTACGTCTAGATTTTGCAGCCCTTGAAATAAGACGGTATTAAGGGTAATGATGGAGGAAGGAAAATCCGACTCAGTCTTTCATTACTTTTCCTTAGCTCAGTAATCCTTTATCTTAAGATCCTCGCTCAAGCCTCAGCTCTCTTCTTTCATCTACTTAGGTCACACCCAGTTCTATTATGGTTCTTCCAGTTAAAAAATAATTATGACCTTTTAATTTTTACTAAAGAAACATTAGTGGGTACATGGTGCAGGAAAGTGTGAAATGGAAAGCAGAATTCAGTCCTCTGTCAAAGCCAGCAACTAGCTTGTCACTTCTGCATGCTAAAAAAATATTTTAGATTCATTATATATATATAATCATAGAATCATTTGAGATGGAAAAGATCTTTAAGATCATTAAGTCCAGCTGTTAACCCAGCACTGCCAGGTCACCACTAAACCATGGCCCTCAGCACCACATCTACATGACTTTTAAACCCCTTCAGGGGTAGAGACTCCAGCAGTGCCCTTGGCAGCCTATTCCAGGCTTTGATAAACCTTTCAGGGAAGAAAGTGTTCCTCATGTCCAACCTAAACCTCCCCTGGTGCAACTTGAGTCTCTTCTTGTTCCTATCGTTTGTTCCCTTGGAGATGAGACCAACCCCCACCTGACTCCAACCTCCTTTCAGGGCGTTGTTGAGAGCGAGAAGGTCTCCCCTGAGCCTCCTTTTCTCCAGGCTCAACAACCCCAGGTCCCTCAGACACTCCTCACAAGACTTGTGCTCTAGACCCTTCCCCAGCTTCATTGCCTTTCCATTGCCACGCTCTAGCCCCTCAAAGTCCTTCTAGTATTGAGGTGCCCACAACAGAACCCAGTATTTGAGGTGCAGTCTCCCCAGTGCCCAGTCCAGGGGGATCATCCCTGCTCTGTTCCTGCTGGCCATACTAGTGCTGGTCCAAGCCAGGATGTTGGTGGCCTTCTTCACCACCTGGGCACGTGCTGGCTCATATAAAATCTTGTAAAGAAATAGCACAAGCTGAAACCCATACAAACATGTCAGAATGGCAGAGGCAGGTGATGGGACCAAATGTAGGTTAATCTGCATTCATCCACATTCTGTATGGCATTATTCGAGGCTTTGTGCTTTTCACTCTGCATATGTTGTGTGGAGCACATCTCCCTACGCCTGACTTCACCTGCTTGTGTTACACGCTTGGGACACAGTGGAAATGCAGCTTATCATTCTGCAGGACTGTTTGCTGTGAAATATTCATTGGGTTGGAGCTGGTACCCCAGCTGATGGATTCAGAGGATTTCTATCAGAGTAGCTCTTGCAAAAAATATCTGCACCCAGCAGTGGGAAACCACAAACCTGTGTGCAGTGGGGTCAGAACTCACAGACATGACTTGTGAGTATCCATGTTGTATCCATGAGGTAAAAAGTGTCATGGATTTGAATTATCTTTCCTTTTCTGAGAATAAAATCTATAATCTATACTATGCATCCAAAGCAAGTATATATAAGACATTTGGATTATGTGTTATTTTCTATATTTTACATTGTAGGCTACGGTAGGATAAAATTGAGTGCCTTAGGAGCTTAAGCATATGTTTATGCTTTGCTTTCACAGGCAATATTTTAGCTTGGAGGCTCTGAGCTGTTGAAGCATAAGATGATTTAGGAGATACCTGCTTGTTACAACACCCAGGTTTCAGTGGTCTAACAGAAATTAAGAGGTCTTTCTGGGTTACGGCTTGGCCTCTAAACTAATCTGCAGGCTTCTCTATCCTGTAGGCATCCAGGAGACATATCCATTGTGTGAGCAGCAGCTGAGGCTGTGACCTTGCATCTGTATCTCTATCAGCTCTGTAGAATCATTGGAAGCGGAGGGGGGGGATGCTGCCAGTAGATGACAGGGTTAGATCATGTATTCACCTGCCATGGGCAGTATGTACAGAAGAAATATGAGGTATTCAAGATTTCCTTTGCATTGGACTTTCAGCAGCATGTTACCGCTCCAGCTCAGTGCAAGGTAAAACTTGAATGCCACTTACAGACCACCCAATCAGAATAAAGAGGTGAATGAAATATTCTATAGGCAGCTGGGAGAGGTTTCACGATGCTACCCCTTGTTCTAATGTGGGACTTAGCTTCCCAAATGTCTGCTGGAAATACAATAATACATCAGAGAGAGACTAGTCCCAGAGGTTTCTGAAGTGTGTAGAAGATAACTTCCTTACACAGGTGGTGAGGGAGCCAGTGAGGGAAGGTGCCCTCCTGGACCTGCTGCTTGGGAACAGAGCAGGACTTGTGGGGGAAGTAATTCAGAAACAGGCTTGGGCACAGTGACCATGAAATGAGTTTTCAGTTCTTGGGGAAGCAGAGAGGGGGGGGGTCAGTAAAACTGCCACCTTGGACTTCTGGTGGGCAGATTTGGCCTCTTCAGGAGACTAAATGACAAAGTCCTTTGAGAGGCAGTCCTGTAGGGTAGAGGAGTCCAGGAAGGCTGGACATACTTCAAGAAGGAAGTCTTATAGGTGCAGAAGCAGCTGTCCCAGTGTACCAAAAGATGGGCCAGTGGGGAAGACTGGCCTGCCTGAACAGAGAGCTTTGGCTGGAACTATGGAACAAAAGGAGAGTTCATGGCCTTTGGAAGAGGGGACAGGGCTTTCATGAGGACTACAAAGATGAAGTAAGACTGTGCAGGGAGAAAATTAGGAGAGCCAAATTCCAGCTAGAACTCAACCTGGCTACTGCTGTTAAAGACAATAAAAAGTATTTCTATAAATACATCAACAACAAAAGGAGGACTAGGGAGAATCTCCATCCTTTATTGGATGCAGACGGAGACACAGTGACAAGGGATGAGGAAAAGGCTGAGGTGCTTAATGCCTTCTTTGCCTCGGTCTTTAGCAGTAGGACTAGTTGTTCCCTATACACGCAGCCCCTTGAGCTGGAAGACAGGGAGGGGGACCAGAATGAGACCTTCACAATCCAAGAGGAAATAGTGAGTGACTTGCTACGCCACTTAAATATACATGTCTATGGGGCCGGATGGGTTACACCCAAGAGTACTGAAGGAGTTGGC
>JAAGNO010031273.1:19952-35184 GCA_033439905.1 Ceryle rudis
GTGACTTGCTACGCCACTTAAATATACATGTCTATGGGGCCGGATGGGTTACACCCAAGAGTACTGAAGGAGTTGGCAGATGTGCTCACCAAGCCTCTCTCCATTATTTATCATCAGTCCTGCACCTGGGTCACAACAACCCATGCAATGCTACAGGCTGGGGTAAGAGTGGCTGGAAAGCTGTTCAGCAGAAAGGGACCTGGGGGTCTTGATCAACAGGCAGCTGAACATGAGCCAGCAGTGTGACCACGTGGCCAAGAAAGCCAACAGCATGCTGTATCAGAAATAGTGTGGCCAGCTGGACCAGGGAGGTGATTGTTCCTCTGTACTTGGCATTGATGAGGTCACACCTTGAGTACTGTGTTCAGTTTTGGGCACCTCAATCCAAGAAAGACTTCGAGGTGCTGGAACAGGTCCAGAGAAGAGCAACTAAGCTAGTGAAGGGCCTGGAGAAGAACTCCTATCAGGAGCAGCTGAGGGAACTGGGGATATTTAGTCTGAAGAAAAGGAGGCTGAGGGGAGACCTTCTTGCTCTCTGCAACCACCTGAAAGGAGGTTGTAGAGAGGTAGGTGCTGGTCTCTTCTCACAAGTAATTAGTGACAGAACAAGAGAGAATGGTCTCAAGCTGCACTAGGGGAAGTTTAAACTGGACATTAGGAAAAGTTTTTTCACTGAAAGGGTTGTCAGGCACTGAACAGGCTTCCCGGGGAGGTGGTTGAATCACCATCCCTGGATGTGTTTAACAGGTGTATAGATGTGGTGCTTGGGCATATGGCTTAATGGTGGATTTGTCAGAGTAGGGTTAATAGTTGGACTCAATGATCTTAAAGTTCTTTTCCAATTTTGATGATTCTGTGATATTCTGGGCACTAAATTTGCTATGGGGCTTAGTTCACTGCTCTTCTACTTAGTGGTCAAGGTCCTTGTTCCTCAACACCTCCTACATGATTGTTCATGGGGATCCTGATCCACAATCTCCCGTTTCCTAGCATTTTGCCTTGTTGCCACCTTGGACATGTAAACCTTTTGAAATCAGGTCACTAGGTCTTCTAATTAGTGCATACCAGAACTGCTGTCATATATTAACAGAAACTATGACTAACTAGTTTCTTCATTTTTCATGTGTATGGTTATGTTTTAGGACATCTGGTGCCCAATCAGCATATGAAGGATATTCAGATACAGTCATATCGTAGCTACTGCAGTGAGGAGCAAATGATAATGCCCCAAGTCATCAATGTAGTGGCAAAACAATAGCTGCAATTTAAGTTCCACCATCTTCCTCCTTTATGCGCTTTACTGATGAATCTCTTTCTACTCCTGAGCCAGGATGAGCAATTAAACTGTCATGCAGACTAGAAATGAAATCAAAGAGCAACACTAATTCTGAGCTGCATTAAAAACAGAGAAAGAAAGGAAGTAATGATTCCCTAAAGGGAACAAAAAAATACAGCTAGTCAAATAACATTGCTGCGACAGAACAGCTATGTCCTGACCGTCCTTCAGAGACACACATCCTTCTGCATCCATGATTTGGATTATAATTGAACAAATTCAGATAAAATCTTACTTGTCATCCCCAGCACCACCCATCTCCACCTTTGACTCAAGGGCAAACCTTGTAGTTCCTAAGCAGCTGAACTGCAGTATCACTAAAGCATCCCCAAGATGGAGAAGGGCCAGGTTCTAGGGGCAGGAGCTGGCCTTGAGCTCAAGTGATTTCACACCAGGGTTTCCAGGAAAGTCAAGGCAGGAGGGTTTCCCCAGCAGTCCCTCCCTGCCCAGCACTACAAGGGTAAATGGTCTTCATGAAAACCTCTATCAGCATGATTAGAGCAGTTTAGACCAGAGATAGGGTCAGCATCATCTGCATTGTCTTTTGTCTTCTTGGACAGCAGCTTTTCAGGTCTGTAACCATCTGGTCTGTTGCTGCAAGGTGATGCCTTTGGACTTCCTTCACATCCTGCTGCTGGATCTCTGGAGTGGTCTGATCATACTATGAGTTTGTGAAATGCAATTGCTTCATTTGACCTAAAAAGCTTCATTTTCCCCCACCCTTAGTTAGCACATCTTGCTGTGCCAGATTCCTCTCTTAAAAAGTACATTATGGATTCACACATAGCTTTTGCAATGTCATCCACCAGGCTCTGCTTCAAGAAGTCATTTCTGTCCATAGTTGCATGTAAGGAGCAGCTAACAGCCACTGTGCATCTGCTGAAGTGTTTTGCTGAACTAATACATTTTCTGTTTGCCTTTTGTTTGTGTCTTCAGACACTTGAAACTTGATACTGAAAACACCTCTCCAACTAAGGCTCCCACTGAGGCTAAAGGCTCAGAAGGCCACCAGCCAGGCACAGTTTCAATGTGACATTTCAGATGGGGATGGGCTCAGGCAGGCAGACTTTAGCTGGAGACAGACACAGTGTCTGTTGCTGCAGGCAGCTGCTGGTTTCTCTGTATCCTGTCGCATATTTAAATGAGTTCATGGCACTTAGCATGAATTGTACTGAAAAACCTTTGCACTTGAAGAAGAGCAAAATTTACAATGCTGTGTGCTTTGCAAGTTCTTTCACTTTTCCTAATATGAAGGTTTCTTCTCAAGGGTTTTTCACTCTGGGACCTTAATGGATAAGCCAAGTTAATTTGTGTACATACCTTGATGTAGCCGTGTAGTTCTGCATGTCATCTTGCCAAGGAGTCAGATATGTGATGCTCTTTGGTCCAGCAAGTTCTCACAGGAGCACTTTGTTTAGGTTTCTGCAGCCTGTCCAGATCTGCCTGTGGAAACACTTCTCCCAGTCCTAATCTTGGTACAGCATCCTGTCGATAAAGATGCTTTTGGGTCAAAGCATCCATGCCATAAACTGCTTTACTTGTTCAACCTAGTGGCAAATTTCAGTCATCTGCCCATTTGAAGGACAAGGGGGTTGAGCCACTGCTCTTGCTTCAGCCAGCTGGAGAATAGACATACAAGCCACTAAATGGGATGTTAGAGCTTTGACCTGACCCTGACCCATTTTCCAGGGGTGAACATGACATTCACAGATGGGTTGTTTCTGCAAGCATGCTCAAAAATGTCAGGCTGTGATCACCCTAGGAGCTTTCCTGACAGACTGTGTCATCTGGCTTCATTGGTGACACCAACATTGAACTGAACAAGGCTTTACAGGCTTGAGCACGTATAGCAATGGCAGAGCAGCTTCTGTATGGAATGACTAACATGTGTCCCTTCATCAACAGGACACAGAAGATGATAACATCAAGGGAAATTCAGCGAGTTATAAACTGGTAAATCTTCATGGAGTAGTGATTCACACCAGGAGGGTTCCTGCAGTTGGGTTTAACCTCTCTCCAGATCTCCAGATTGACTTTTTCCTGATTTCTGGTATTTCTGCAGTGGCATCTCCCAGTGTCATCTTCCTCAGAGTCCATACTTTTCCGTTATCAAATGGCGTATTTAGCCACTGGGAGGTAGGGAGGACCTTGGGCTGCTGGGCTGTAGCAGATGCTGATGGATATCTTTTATCTGGCTCAGACTGTGTTTTTCCCATGGCAGTCTGAGCATGGGGACTTAGGTGAATGCTGCAGGCTGAAGAGTGGAGCTAAGTTGAAGGCAGCAGTGGAAGCAAGGAAATGATCATGGGGGTTCTGGTGTTTATCCTGAGGTCTACAAAGTGGACTTTGTGTGTCAAAGGATGTGCCCAGGTGTGCCACCTAATCTGAGTGTGATTTCTTACCCTTCCCTATCATACATAGACCTCTCCATGCTGCTCAGTGTCCCCCAGTGGCTGGCTATTTCTCACTGAGGGTCCTCAGCTCTTCTATTTCTCTGTGCTGGGGCATGAGCAGTGGCAGGGCTGTCACTTTTGAAGTTACTCTCATAGAATCATAGAATGGTTTGGGTTGGATGGCACCTTTAAAGGTTGTCTAGTCCATCCCCCATGCAGTGAGCAGGGACATCTCCAACTAGAGCAAGTTGCTCAGAGCCTTATCCAACCTGGCCTGGAATGTTTCCAGGGATGGGGCATCAACCACCTCTCTGGGCAACCTGGGACAGTGTTTTACCACTCTCAGCACAAAAGATTTCTTTCTTCTCTCTAGTCTGAATCTCCCTCTTTTACTTTAAAACCATCATCCCTTGTCCTCTTGCAACAGGCCCTGCTAAAAAGTCTGTCCCCATCTTTCTGACAGGCCCCCTTTAAGAACTGGATGGCTCCTGCAGCCTTTTCTTCTCCAGGCTGAACAACCCCAACTCTCTCAGCCTGCCCTCATAGCACAAGTGTCTCATCCCTTTGATGATTTTTGTGGTTACCTCTGAACTTGATCAAGCAGGTCCATGTCTCTCCTGTGCTGAGGATCCAGAGCTGGACCCAGCACTGCTGGTGAGGTCTCACCAGAGTGGAGAAAAGGCGTACAATCACCTCCCTTGACTTCAGTGCTCCCATGGCTACAATGCTCTCTCATCTCCTTGTCCCTCTGCAATGTTCACCATCACCTTCAGTCATGTATTTGTGACACTTTAGACATGATTGCATGTGCAATTATTCTTCCTCCTTGGAAGGCCATGCTCCATGGCCCTCAGGCAATGCAATATCCATGATTTGTGGGCTGCTGACTCAAGCAACTTTTATAAATGGATTGCAGCATGGTTCTGCTCTGCCAAATGACTTGATTTCATCCTTTTCAGTACATTAATCATATCTTACTCATAGTCTGCTTCAGCCAGTGCTAAAGTCGCCTTGTTGAAGGCTCAGCACTTTCCTCTTCTTCTATGCCAGCACTGTATTCAGTGGGCCCTAACCAGGGATGTCCACAGATCCTGGTCCATCCCCATCCTGCTCACACTTACTCCATTGTGCATTGTCCACATTTCAAATTCATGCATTAATATGTCACATTGTTTTAGTCTTTGTACACAATTAGATGTTGTCTTTTCCAAACTGACTTGCTCTGTGTACCTATATGTGTGTCTGTGTATATGTGCATGTCTTAGAGGTTGATTATTAACATTTGGGGAAAAATAATCTTTGGCACAAAGAGATTCATTATACCATTCACAGTCTCCATGCAGCTTTACAGTAAATTATTGTGTACAAGATAATAGCCTGGGCATTAGAGGAGTTGGAGACAGGGCACTTGATGCAGCAGACAATGAAGGGGTAGTTCTTGTACTTGCCATGGCAAATTTTGCACGTTGACAAGATGATTGCAATAGGAGTTGATTGGAATTGACCTTTTCACCAGAGGGCTTGGGTGGGAGCTGGGGTGAAATGGTGGAAGCCAGTGTCTTGGGGTGCAGGGGACATACAGTGTTGCAGTAACATGTCAGGCTGTCAGAAGCCAGAAAGGATAATCCAGATCCAGGATTTTAGACTTATTTCTCTGGGAGGCAAGAAGATGTTGTGCCGTTTACTATTGCACTAGGGATCTCAGCTTGGGGCAGTGTTCATTTATTGCTGAAAATGTGTCAGGAGTTATGTTGTGGCGCTTGCAGAACAGTTACCATTGATCAGGCTGTCCTGGTTTGAGTTAGAACAGAACTAATTCTATTTAGTGATTTTACTTTTCAGCTCAGTCTCTTCTAAGTGACTGCACTGTCTGAAGTTAACAGTTTTTCACACACAGTGTCTGCTTCGAGCGGTGATAATGCTTCATGTTTAGAGTTACTACCAATGATTGGTGTGTGCAGACCAAGGTCACTGCTGGATCTTGTGTACCACATTGGGGTGCCATAAAGTAAACATCACACCTGCAGGGAGGAGCAGACAGGACAGGTGACCCTAAACTGACCAACGAGGGGTTCAGTCCCATATAAATCACATGTGGTATAAAGCTGAGGGATCTTGAGGGTCAAGCCTCTTCAATGGCTGGTGTCCAAGGAGGACTTTGTCCTTTCTGCCTTCAGTCCAGATCCATGTGTTCCTGAATACTGTTCCAGAATCCAGCTCCTGAATCTGGTTCCCTTCTGCCACTGAGTCCAGTCTGGGACTTCCCCAGTGCCTGCTCCACAGCATCAGGGGTGATGGTGACATTAAGTGGGGGTGATAATGATTTTGTATATATTTAATTTTATTGTTCATTTTATTGTTATTATTTTCATTAAAGATGTTTTAGTTTCCTAATCGCTAAGTCTCTCTCCCTTGTTCCCTTTCTCTTCCCCTTTGGGAAGGGAGAAGGGGTTAATAGTGAGCATCTGTCATTGTCTAGCAGCTGGCCCAGCCCTAACCCTTATTTTTAAAATCAATTATGTTTGAAGGAGCTTACACAGGCTGTTTATGCCGAGTCTATATGGATTTTTTCTGTTCACATTAGAAGAGAGAACAGCTTTAGGATCAAAACACTCATGCTCTTCATATGAGCAATCCTGTGTGAGCAGAATTTGCTTGCAGTCCAGCTGGTCCAGTATCTTCTGACTGATCACGGCCAGGATCAGACAACTGGAGGAACATTGGAGGAGATTCCTACAGTGTGAAATAGTTCCTGCTTTGGCCCATAGTTTGTAGAAAACATCGGAATGCTGAAGAGAGATGTTAATGATTATCTTGAGGATGTGTTGCTGTAATTTCCTTTGATACTTCTGAATTTTCTCAATAAACAGAAATGACTTAATTAAATCTCATTAAATGTTGGACTTCAGTGACCTCCTTTAGCATTGAGTTCCAGAGTTCGATCAGCCATTATCATTGATTTTGGGTTTCCCCACTGTTTCATTTCACTGAATATCTCTTTTCCTCCATTAAGGGGGAAAAGAGAGCTGGAGAATATTTAGGAGCAAATTATATTCTATTCCAGAAAGGCAAAATAGCTTGAAAATCCCAGAAAATTTGCTACTTAGTTTGGCTCAAATGTACATTTATATCATTGCTCTTTTGTTTAGAGGAATATTAAAGAGAAATGTGATGTTCTGAAATATTCCTGGTGAAGCAATTTGATGTTTTGCTTTATAAGGGGATTCATAGTCCTTTCATCTTGTCCTGAGTACAATAAAGAAAGAAAATGGAATAGAAAAGAATTAAAGAAAATGAAAAAGAAAGTTATCTTTTAATTTTAAAACAATTGAAACATTTCAGGCCAAACATTCTGTAAAGATTCTTTTTTTTTTTTTTTTTTAGTGAAAAATCTGCATATTTTTCATTTTTGGTTGAGCCATAGTTTTCTAGATAAAGCTAGAAATACCTCCCTGTGGAGGACTCCACCATGAAGTTCCTTGTCTCTCTTTTTTGCACTATTCATTATTTCATATGTGCATATTGGGACAGGGGAATTGGGCTGGCTCACTGCTAGTAAAACTACTGTCAACAGAGTACGTTTAATATCCTGTGCTAGTTCTGAACAAACATAACCTCTCTTTAAAGTCCTTCAAAGTAGGTAGAAGCTTTGAAGTGGTTAAACCTGGTCCTGTCTTACTCTCATTCCCCCTCTTGGCTTTGCTCTGAGTGTTGGTGAGCATCTCCAAAGATGGCTACATGCCATAACTTCAAGCTCACATCAACGCCATGTCCCCTGGCTGGGGTGGAGGAAGATGGTGAGGTCACCTTCACCTGCACCTACCTTTAGCAATCCCCAGCCAAGGGGAAAATGCAATTAAAATAAAATTACCAGGTTGGATGAGGCTCCATGGCAGAGCAGTGTGGAATCCACTGATGCATGTGGAGAGCAGCTCTTGGCTTTAATGGATATAGATCAGGCCACCACCTCCCCAGGCTACCATCATCTTATAAGAAGATCTGCTGCCTATTAACTTGCAAGATGTCTCCCCCATCCTATGCAGCTCTAGGTTCTTTTCAGATCTGCAGATGGCTAAACACCTTGTATCTTCACTGGGAATTTTTCCTGTTGGACATGGCTTGCAAAAGATCATCTTGATGCCTCATACTTTGCTGAGTCTGATTTCGATTTCCATTTCAGGTTTCACTGGGTTCTTAACTGATTCTAATTATTCTTTGTAAGGCTGGGACCAGAGGTAGGCAGAAAATTTGGAGACCTGTAATTTGATGCTATTTCAGTCAACCCCTCCGTTTCATGCCAAAATAGCAATTCTTAAAATCTTCCTCAGCAAAATTAAGAGCAATGACAATCTGTTTGATAAATAAGTACAGAGATAGACTAAGCTGTACCTGTTGGGTATGTTCATAGTGATCCTAGTCCATGCTCGTGACTCATCTTTGCAGTGTGAGCGAAGGCTTTTGCTCAGGCTTTAGGTGAACTTTGAGGCTGAGCTCTTTTAGGATGGGGTCTATCACATTCCTGAAATATCTTCAGAGCTAATTTTGTGTGGAGCAATCTGCGGTGGACCAGACACCGCTATGTCCTGTTCTCAGAATAGGGGAAAATAACATTTTAAGGGCTCATTTCAGATTGCAGCCAGAATTTGTTACTTTTAGGCACCTTCCCCACAAATTGTCCTTGGGATGTTGAATAGCAATGAGGGAGGTCTCGGAACTGCAGGGGCTTTCTCCAAAGCGGCTTAGTTTTAGTGTTTCAGGATCAACTGATACCATCCCTGGAGGTGTTTAAGAAAAGATTGGATGCTTCGCTTAGTGGCATGATTTAGCTGATGTCATGGTGTTAGGTCATAGGCTGGACTTGATGATCTCAGAGATCTTTTCCAGCCTCAATAATTCTGTGATACTGTGACACCTCAGAGAACAAATATTTTTACTATTCCTAGAATACAAAAAAAAAAACCCAACAATTCCTAAAGCTTCTTCTTTTCCTCTCACTTCTTTGTTGTGTATAAAGAGTATTTACTTTTATAAAGCAGCATCACTGGAGTGACATAAATATCCTAGGAATATCAAGGCAGGTCTATTTAGCACAGTGTGACTGCCCTAAGAGGGTGTATCTCCTTTGGACAACATGAGCTCATGATGACATAGGACCATATCAGACAGACATTTGATGGAGAGTCAACAGACCTGGAAGGAGGATTTAATTCACCTACCTGGGACATCCCCCTCATCCCTACAATCCATAATGACTCAGACCCCAAGCAGGTCACCTGCCTCTTCATTTCATACTTTCACATTAGTAAATTCAATGTGCCTGGCAGTCAAATGTAGTGATCCAGGCTGTGAAGTTGTTAGCACACTCCTGCCTACGTTTTTGGCCCAGGGTAGCTAATACTTTTCCAAGCAATTGTTGGTCTGGGTTCAGGAGCTGCCATATTCCAAGATTACTTCTCAATGGGTGGTTTTCCCTCACTCATCTGTGGGGGAGATGGAGAGATTTAGGAATTTGTACTTTTATACTAAATAACCATGGTAAACTGAGTTTCTGGGCAATGATGCAACCAGCACAGAATAGCCTGTGTCTATTCTAGTAACACTTTTTTACAGTTTATGTGTTGCCTGAAGATCAAAAATAGACACTGAGATCAGTGCCAGACATAGCAGTAGTAACTGGTCTGAGTTTCCCTCCTTCTTTTAAACTGAGCTGCATCAAGAGAAGCAGCTTGGGCAGCAGATTGAAGGAGGGGATTCTGCCTCTCTGCTCTGCTCTGGGGAGACCCCCCTGCAGTGCTGGGTCCAGCTCTGGAGTCCTCAGCACAGGAGAGACAGGGACCTGTTGGAGCAGGGCCAGAGGAGGCCGGAACAGTGATGTGAGGGCTGAAACCCCTCTGCTGTGAGGACAGGCTGAGAGAGTTGGGGTTGTTCAGCCTGGAGAAGAGAAGGCTCCGAGGAGACCTGGTTGCCTTTCAGTATTCTTTAAAAGGGCCTATCTGAAAGATGGCCCTGTCTGACAGACATAGGGACAGACTTTTTAGCAGGGCCTGTCATGACAGGACAAGGGTTGATGTTTTTAAGATAAAAGAGGGAGATTTAGACTAAGTATTAGGGAGATATTTTTTATGCTGAGGGTGGTGAGACCCTGGCCCAGGTTGCCCAGAGAGGTGGTTGATGCCCCATTCCTGGAAACATTCCAGGCCAGGTTGGATAAGGCTCTGAGCATTTTGCTGTAGCTGAAGATGTCACTGCTTACTGTAGACTGTATGGACTAGATGACCTATAAAGGGCCCTTCCAACACAAACCATTCTATGATTCCACTGCCTCTGCAAACTCGGGATAGCAGATATGCAGAATTGGGCACACTGGGCATTTGAGCATCATCACAGCAGGCAGTAGCTTGTCCATCCCAGGTGTTGTAGGACAACATGCAAACATGGCCACGTTCTCTCCCATGCTTGAAGGGACTGGGTCTATTATGATAGCTGGTGATGTGAAGTGATGCACATTTACCCAAAAAGGATTTATAATAGAATCATTTGGGTTGGAAGGGACTTTTAAAGGTCATCTTGTCCATCCAGTTTATGGTAAGCAAGGACATCTTTAACTAGATAATGTTGCCTAGTTCCCCATCCAACCTGACCAGGAATGTTTCCAGGGATAGGGCATTGACCACCTCTCTGGGCAACCTGTTGTTTCTAGATGTGCACTGAATCCATGTGACTTACCTGTTATTTACAATTTCTTTGTGAACACTGTAAAATATTTCAAGTTCAACATCTTTCTATCCTCCAAGAGAATACCATGGCTGAGCTATTTCAGAGCTGGTGGAAATAGTGCTTAATTGAGTTTCCATTACGGGTCTGTCCTGTGCCTGCAAAGCAAGGCTTATCTTGGGAGAAGTAGGGTAGTCAAGGGTCCTGTCACATGTCATGTCAGACATTTCTATGTTTCTATGTTCCTACGTCACCAAGTACAGTGGAGCTGAGTACTCTCAGAGTTGTTACATCTGAATTAAGACAGCAAAGCAAGGATGGTGGAAAGCAAAGGAATTTATACTCATTTCTAACAGTCAGGTTCCAGTAACAGCCCAGCAACATTGCATGATAGACAGGCTGGATCACTGGGCCGAGGACAGTGGGATGAGGTTCAACAAGGCCAAGTGCTGGGTCCTGTACTTGGGTCACAACAACTCCCTGCAACAGTCCAGGCTTGGGGCATTGTCTGGAAACTGCCAGGAAGAAAAGGACCCAGGGAGTTGGTCGACAGTCAGTTGAAGATGAGTAAGTATGTGCCAAGGTGGCCAAGAAGGCCACCAGCATCCTGGCTTGTATCAGCACTAGTGTGGCCAGCAGGATTAGGGCAGGGATCATCCCCATAGACTGGGCACTGGGGAGGCCACACCTTGAATCCCGGGTTTGGTTTTGGGCCTCTCCCTCCAAAATGGACATTGAGGTGTTGGAGCATGTCCAGAGAAGGGTAATGAAGCTGGAGAAAGTTCTAGAGAACAAATCTTGTGAGGAGCGGCTGAGGGACCTGGGCTTTTTGAGCCTGAAGAAAAGGATGCTCAGGAGAGACATTCTCGCTCTCCACAACTCCCTGAAAGGAGATTGGAGCCGGAGGGGGGTCAGTCTGTTCTCTCAAGGCACAAGCAGTAAGAACAAGAGGAAAGAGGCTCAAGTTGCACGAGGGGAGATTTAGGTTAGACGTAAGGAACAATTTCTTTTCTGAAAGGGTTATAAGGCACTGGAACAGGCTACTGAGGGAAGTGGTGGTGTTTCCATCACTGGAGGGATTGAAAAGTTGTGTAGATGTGGTGCTGAGGGCCATGGTTTAGTGGTACCCTGGCAGTGCTGGGTTAACAGTTGGACTTGATGATCTTAAAGGTCTCTTCCAACCAAAATGATTCTGCAATTATGTGATTCTATGATTCTATGATCTCTAGCTTTATCGTTTCAGCAAACAGCCTATGCAAGTGCAGCAATTCATTCTCTGCCAGCCCACAGGTAGCACAAGTCTTTTATTTCCCTTTTCCCTCCTTTGTGTATCTGCCTTGTCTACACAGATCACAGGCTTTTCACGAAGCATCCCGTCTCTTTCTGCACATTTGCATAATGCAGCACATAATGAGGTTGCCAGGCTCACTATGGTAACGTGGGATCACAGTTTCAAAGCTCACCTTCATATAAACCAGCATTTTATGAGCAGCAGAATGAGTAAATCCTGGTTTGTGTTCCATCTTTCCAGTCTGGTGCCTACATGCACAGTACTACAGGCTCCATCCTTCGCCTCTGGTTCTGTAGATCCAAGTTGTGCTTAAGTTTTGCTGATTAACCTGGTGGTCCATGAGGGCTGGTTGACATGCTGGCCTCAGAATGAGTGAGCAAATGAATGTTGCCTGTCTTTCCCTCAGCTGAAGAACACCTTTTGGATGTTCCTCTTGCTCCCACTCACTGATTTTGAGGAAAGGTGTTGTGAGTTTCACCTCTTTCTATTTCTGCCACAGTTATCATAGGGAGTGATCTGAGTGACAGACATACATAGGCAGAGAGAATTAGTGGATGGTTTTATTTCCTTTTGGAAAGCAGTTCAAAATACTTAGTCTACTTTGGAACAAAACTGGTTTCTAGGAAGAAACTTTATCTTCTGAGGATGAACTTTGAGTTTGCCAGTAATGTAGGGACATCTTTAATCCAGTTCATTAAAGGTCTTTCCTCTTCCTTTCTCTCAACTCTTCATGCAGGAAATACTTTAACAAGGGACTGCAGAGAAATATCTGTGGACAAATGAGTGTCATTCAGGAACCAAGGGGACACAAATGAGCCAATTCATGTATTGCCTGTTCAGTGCAACAGTTTCATGAACAATAGCATCCTTCAAACAGACACTATCCTGGGCCTTTGGCAGCATTATCCAAGCCCAAGAAGAGATGGATAGTAAAAAATGGAGAGGGAAATGAAGAAATACGAGGAAAAGAAAAAGTAGGTGTAGCTGGAATAAAGGATGGAGACCTGGCAATGGGATTTGGCTCATAGATTAAGGTACCTACGTTTCAGGGTGTACATGTGAGTGTCTTCACATGTGCTAGATGGTTGTATTCCCATCAGTGGACATCACAGAATAGAATCATAGAATGGTTTGGATTGGATGGGACTTTTCAAGGTCATCTAGTCCAATCCCTCTTCAGGGAGCATCTGCAACTAGATTAGGATGCTGATCTAGTCAGTCAACAGAGACCAAAGAGGCATTCAGCTCATCCTAAAGCAGTCACCCATTTTTGGCATAGGGAAGGGCTCTCCAAGCTCCACTGACTGTGTTGGCCAGTCCACATTGACTGCCACAAGGATGGTACCGTGAAAATGTGGTGAGACCATAGTTGTCTTAGGAGAAACACACCCAGGGGGCCATTGCAAACAGCAGTTATCTTGGAAGAGAAAGGTTTTTTTCTCTCTTTGCAGTGGGACTATGTGAATGGGAAATGTAGTACTGGCTGGGCAGGGAGCTGCCTTGATCCTGCATATAAAGGGATTATTTGTTACCAGTCCCTGGGACCAAGAGATGAACTTCTGCAGCCTAGCCTCCCTCCCTGAGCAGGTCCTCTGATGACCGATGAGGTGTGTGTGCATGTTCATCATGAAGCTTTCCTGAGACTCTGACCTCAGTCTAACTGCTTATCCTCGTAAAAGTAAAAAATTAGTATTTCCATGACCATTTGTCATGTTTGGTTGAAGCTGATTAAGATGTTCAGAACTATTACAGGAAGGGATTGACTGGCAGTACCCTCACACAGGGCTCATTTTCCCAATAAATCAGATTGAAAACAAGTAACACAACCCAAAGGTGGTTGAGTGGAATAGAGCAAGAGGGAACAGGGTCTGCAACTTGAAAGTCTCATTGCCTCAGAGGTCCTGAAATTAAGACAAGTGCTATGATTTCCATGGAAAATTCACCCCTTTGTGGAGGGCTTGTATCAGCACCATTAGGATAGCTCCTGGCTTTCATTGGAGTCTTAAGGATCTAAACACTGCCAGGGACTATGTCTGAGTACAAACTGTTTAAGGTAGCAATACGTTTGGGGTTTCTTCATCCCCGTTCTCAGATGAATAGCAATTTTTAGAGAGAAAAGGAAATGGTTTGCTTCAAAACTGGAAAGATGCTGGTGCTCTGTTGGGAAGAACTACAAAAATGAGAGAGAAGGAGTCTGTGGATGGGAGCTAGAATGTGTCCATCAGATGCTAAAAATCTTTGAAATGTGTTTGGGGTTTTTTTTCTCAAAAAAGTTGCACCTCTGTCCAAAAGAAATGTAAGATGGTATTATTTTTTTTTCCAGTAACTCAGGAATTCACCATCAGCTAATAAAGAGACCACAGCTCATAATACCTGATAAAATGTGCATTTCCTACTCTGCTTGAGTTTATGTCTAAGATGGCTTGATCTTAAACTGTTCTTTTATGGAATTAACAAAAGCTGTTGTGCATCATTTGGTGCAATATAGGCAAAGTGATACGAATCACATCTTAAAGGCAGGGGTAAGGGGTGTCAGTAGGAAATCTTGGCTCCTCACACTCTGAATCACCCAGCTCACTTGCCTGCATGGAATTTTGCTGAGAAGTGTGTGTCCTGTGTTGAGTTGCAGAACATGAATTTTGATGTTTCTTTCTACATATTCTTTCCCACCTTAATTGCAAGAGTTAAGAACAGCTTGCGGGTATCTCCAGTGAAAATGTGAAGATGTAGAGGCAGAAAAAGGTCTATATTTTCAAAAGAAAACCACCCCATCACCGTCACATCTGAGGCCAGATTTGTAAAGGCAAAAGTCCTTCCAAATAGACCCTGCTGAGCAATGAGGGATTCCATTCCCGTGTTACCACTATTCGCCTGTTGGTGTTACCACTATTCGCCTGTTGGTTTAATTCCTGAACCCCTTTCTTTTTTGATCTTCAGAAATGAGTTCAGACCCTGGGTAGACATCAAGCCTGTGAAAGCTATAAAAGCGAAGTCTCAGTACAAGCCACCAGAGGAGAAAATGACCCATGAAACCAGTTACAGCGCTCAGTTCAAGGGGGAAACCAGTAAGTCGACTCCAGCTGATAACAAATTCCTGGAGCGCAGAAGGATACGCACTCTCTACAGCGAACCTTACAAAGAACCACCAAAGGTGAGAAATGAAGCAGAAGGGACCCAGGGCCATCGCTGCTCCTAGCGGGACATGTCCAATACAGTAAGGCTGGGCTGAATGCTGCCTTCTGTCGTTCCCTTTATATGGCATCTTCATTTCTGACCAACAGGTGCATCTGGAGCACCTTGGAGCTTGTGGTGGATGAAAAACTGATTATGAGTCGGCAATATGCACTCACAGCCCAGAACACCAGTTGCATCCTGAGCTTCTTCCAAAGCAGCTTGGGCAGCAGGTTGAGGGAGGGGACTGTGCCCCTCTGCTCTGCTCTGGGGAGACCCCCCTGCAGTGCTGGGTCCAGCTCTGGAGTCCTCAGCACAGGAGAGACA
>JAAGNO010031273.1:39582-59424 GCA_033439905.1 Ceryle rudis
TAAAAAAAAAAAAAAAAAAAAAAAAATTTAAAAAAAGGAGACCACACAACAGAGCACTAAAAAAACCTTACCTGCATGCTCAGAAGCATGTGTTCCTGGTGTTATATGAACATCCAGCTTAAAAAGCATCACAAAAGGAAAAGGGAACAAGTCAACAAACATTGGAAGATCAAGTTAAAACTATTTAATAATAAAAATAGGAAGGAAAGTACATTCTTGCCAATACCAATTATTATATGTAGCAGAGTAAAACAGTCTAAAAGCACAGATCATTCTGCATTCTTATCCTCCTTCAGACAGGGGTGAAGCACCAACCTCTTCTCCTCCTGTGCGCAGAGCACTGCGGGTGCTTCCCTCCATAATCCCACTTGCCTGTGTCATGACTGTCACAGAACAGTAATGCTGCACAGAAATTGTAGCCTACTACCCTCTCTGGTTACTGGTGTGAGTTTTTTGCATGGGATTTTTTATTTTTTTTTTTCTGTGATTTTTCTGTGATTCTTTTCAAACAGAATGCCCCCCTGTTGCCTTCCAGAGTGATCTGATGACTCACCTTAAATCTCTCAGGCAGAGATCTTATCAATTTTACTTTTATGGAGAGACCAATTAATGTCGCCATGCTGCAGTGAGGAATGGTGGGAGTGAACTCCACTGCCACCGTGCTTTCTGCATCATTGACCTGTCAAAAAGCAAACACTTTCCATGTACAAAACTCGCTGGCTTCACCCAGACTCTCTGGAGGCACTTCATGCGAACTGCAACCTGAAGCTGTACTGCGCCGCTTATGGTTTTCTTCACTGACAATTTTAAATACTATTTTTACCTGCAGCAGACTGCTATAATATGCCTCTTTTAAAGTTAGAAAAACCCAATTAAGTTAAGCAGCCGGCAGAGGCAGCACCACCCGCAGCGCTGCTGGCGCTTATGGGCCCCGGCAGGCCCGCCGCGCAGGCGGGCACAAGCGCACGGTAGCGGGGATCTCACTTTCACTCGCACTTGCTCCACGACATTCAGCTCCTCCAGGGTGAGTGGATGCTCGGGGTCGTTAATGGAGCGAATGAGATGTGCCGGGTTAAGGAAAGCGGAGAGAAGCTGCGCCGACGCGCCCCCAGACCCAGCGGCCCCGCCCGCCCTCGGCCCAGCCCGGTTCTCCCCTCCCGGCAGGATATCGAAGATCTCTCGGTCGTCGATGGAGTCGGGCAGCTCGTCATCCTCCTCCCGCGCCGTCACCGGCCGCTCCCCCGAGCGGCGGTAGATGAGAGGGTTGGCGTTCTCCAGCGGCGCCCCACCGCCCGGGCCCGGGCCCACCATGGCCGCCACTCAGCCCACCCTGCACCTCGCGTCCGGTGCCGGCGAGCGCGGCCGGTAGGGCGGAAGGAGCCCGGCCGCCTTTCTCTGCCGGACCGGGCGCGGGCCCGAGCGGGGCGGTCTCCGGTTCCCCGTGCCGGCAGTGCCCTCCTGTGGCGAGGAGCGGAACTGGCGCGGAACTCTTGAGCAAAGTCCGTTTGTCTTTGCTTTCATCTTTGTTTTGTATTATGTTCAGTTAACATATGCATTGCATTGAAGTTCACTTCTTAATCTAATCCTCTGTTATTTTAAATTGGTCTTTCAATATGTTGGTTTGAATAATAAATTTTGTTGGCAAGTATCATTTTTCCAGCTGTTTAGGAAGTACAAAGCTGACTGAGCTAGCTTACCCTTAGTGGCAAAGATGTTGGCTGATTTTAAAAGTTATTTTTGTTTACTTTGGGGTTTTTTTGTAAGATTGGTTTGTTTGTTTGTGGGTTTGGGTTTTGTGTGGGGGGTTTTTTTTAATGCGAGATAAGTTTGGTGGCACAACAAGTCTATGTTTGTTGAATGTCACTGATGGAAAGTGTTCAGCTGAAGTAGCCTCACGGAATCCTGCTTTTTCCAACTTCTTGATCCGTGCCTCATGTATATGTACATAGATGGATGCATACATACCAGAACAGGTGCACGCACCTATTCCTATATGTTGAAATCTGTCTGATGGTTTTGCTCTTTTTCAGTAGTCCTTGGGAAGAATTGACAAAGATCAATTCACATTGAACTGGAACAAAAGTAACTGCATCAGAAAGGATTTTCCAGAAAGATTTGAGGCAAGTATAAAAACTAAGAGGCAAATCATGTTCCACAGTGCATATTTGCACAGTTCCAGGTGACATTCATGAAAAATTGTCACGCTTACCAAAGCAATCACAACCCAGAGGCTCAGGAACTATATACGAAATAGCAAGTAGCTCTGAATTCTCTTGCATGGAAAATCTTGGTTTACCTATCTCATTTGTGACCCTTCTCGTTAAAGAACTGACTTACTCTGACAACTCTGGTTCCCAAGCAGGATGAACTTACGTGACGCATACATGATCTGTGGTGGAGAAGTTGTCTTCACAGCCCTTACAAGCATACCTGCTTGAGGTGAATTAATTGAAAGCTGTGCCAAGGATTCTGATGCGATACACTGCGCAACTGGAGTGCTGATGACACCATTCATCCAGGACATGTAGAATGAATCAAAGGGGGAAAGACAAAGCCTCATTATATAGAGGGTGTTTTGCCAGTTGACACTAGGGCTTAGTGGAGCAGACTGGGCTATGAAGAAGGCCTTGAGCTGAATTTGCTTAGGGCCAGCCATCCACACTGGGGGATGTTACACTTCTACAAACTACAAATTTTTGTAGGACTTTTTCAGCCATCAGGCAAAAACCGTCTGTTGGAGTGCCCACCTATTTTGATTGTACGAACCTGTTTTATAGAGAAGGTGAAGTCATGGCTCTTTCCCACTTTTTTGAAGGAAGTACATACCCCATAAGGTGTTGGTAAGTAGACCTTGCTTTCTGACCTCTGCTGAAGCTGCTCATAGACAAGAAGATATAATCTGACCCCTAACATTAATCTCCCATTTAATTTTGAAAAATGCAGGAGGCCTATTTTTAGTCAAGAAGGGATGCAGAACTATTTTGGAGGCTGGAGACCAGTCCCTAATGGAAAGCACACGTAATGTCAATTCTGGTGCAGGTGTGCTAACCCTCATTAAAACATCTGCAAGAATTAACTATTGCAATTCTTTTTTTTTTTTTTTACTGTTAACTTTCTAGTTCTGTAATCTGTAATCCTGAGGGGTTTTTGTGATTTTTTTTTTGTAGTTTTGTTGTGTTTTGGGTTTTTTTTCAAAGAACTTAAATGTTGCCAGCTCTTCTGAAATCTCTTCAGAGCTTCACTGTTTTTTCTGCTTGTAGGATTAACAGCAGATTAACTATGATTAGACGTTTTGTTGTTGTTCACAAATGGTGTTGGGACATTTTCAGATCATCTATTCTCAGGATTAGGTAATGATTAAGTGCATTATTCTAAGGGATTGTATTTACACTTACTTTCAAGTACAGCTCTGAAAGTGCTTAACACGGTGCCTGTTCAAAAGGGAATTTAGCGGCACTCCCTACTCAGAGTGCCCTCAGCAGAGACCTTTGTACCATTCTCTTACGCATAAAACCAGAAAATAATCCAGAGTCCAAACAGGGGTGAAAAATGGCTCCTCAAAGCCAGATTTCTTTGCTTTGTACCTTGTTTTGTAGTATAGCATTCAGCACTTGCGGAGCAGAAGGTGAGATACAAAATCTGTTATTATTGCTGTCGGGGAAGCAAACACAGTAACAAGTTGCAGTTCAGTGATTTTCAAAGGCAATACATCTCTTATACTTTTGTTAGTAATTTGCAAAAGCATCTTAATAAGCTTGATGCAAAATTTGCTGGGTTTGTGAGCTGAAACCATTTCTGAGGTGATTTTATGAAAATAAAGCTTTCTTTCTTAAAAGGTAGAAAGCAAAAACATTCCTAAATTATCCAAACAAAATATTTTAAAGATCTTTTTGGGTGATAAATTCAGAAAATGTTAATGATTTTGACAGTTGCTGTTTGCTCTGAAGTTTGTTTTCAAGCTTTATGCTCTTGCACAATGACTAAACCATATCTTTACCTAGCTCCTGTTGTCATCGTCAGAGCCAGCTACAGGAGTGTTCAGCAGGGGGTGTCTGTCATTGCATTAAAGTGAAATGAAAATTGAACAAAATTGAATGGAATAAGCTGAATTCTTCTAAATTAAACAGTCTGTAAAAATGCTTCTGGGAAATATCTGTCTTATAATTATGAAAATTAAATTTAAATTGTTGTGGGGTTCGGTTTTTCTACCTTATGTGTTACTTAGGGCAGCATGGTGCTGAGCCAGAAGTGACTATCGCATTTGGACGACTCAAAGGGAGACAAACAAATGTGAAGGGGACAGACAGACTTGTAAATGTTTTCCTTGGGATTCCTTTTGCAAAAGCCCCTCTTGGATCCTTGAGGTTTTCCCCACCTGAACCACCTGAACCCTGGAATGATCTGAGAGATGCAACTTCTTACCCGCCACTGTGAGAGCTATTCAGTTCATTTGTATAGAGGACCTGCTCATCTTTGTCAGTGTTGTCTTGTTTATTAGAGTACAGAGCTCTGATTTTTGGTAAGGAGCTTGTATTGACTGGTAGTGAATACACTGCCAGTACTGAAATATTTCACGAGAACTGTGGGAGTAGGAGCCATCAAGAATTCCAGAGAAATTTCTGTCTTTGGAAATCACATTTTCTCATTCTACTGTGCTGGAATAATTCCACTTTTTAAGTACAAGTATAGAGCTATGCTTTTACAGGTTGCACATCTAACTGTATGTAAGTAACACAAAGTTTTGAGCTCCCTGGGGGAATTCAGTCTGTGGGGCAAAATAAAGTGTTTTCTCTATTGTTGTTACATTGTTGTTGCTGCCATTTTAGCACTAATAATCATGCTTCCTGTTTTGTTTTTTTTTTTTGTGAAGATGTCCTCAAGACCTGTCCATGTTGAAAATAGCTGAAAAAAACTTTAAAGAAAAACACCTTCTATTCCGAACTTCTGAGGACTGTTTGTATCTAAATGTTTACAGCCCTGCTGGCTCTAACAAGAAGGACAAGTTACCTGTACGTACACACATTGTATAAACCTGTGTTGTACAAAGTTGGCATCTAATGATAACTCCTAAGTCACTAAATTGCTTTTGAAAATGTGATGCTGCATTAGCAAAAATAATACTATCACATGAATTTCAAAGACCACCAACCTAAAATTCATCTCACATTGAGCTTTGTTGATTTGGAGTTCCTATTTCTCTGATGATGTCTTCCTTTTTCAAATGAAATCTACCAAGCAGTATATAAAAGTGTCTCAATTTCTTTTCTCAAAGGTAATGGTGTGGATCCATGGAGGCAATTTTATATTTGGTGGTGCTTCTAGGTATGATGGTTCTGCACTAGCAGCCTACGAGAATATTGTTGTAGTAATAATTCAGTACAGACTTGGACTCCTTGGATTCTTCAAGTAAGATGACCTATTTCACTTTTTACTTCTTATCATGTTTAAAGCATGGATAGTTCTTGGATAGTTTTCTAAATCAGATGAACTTCTATACCAGCTTCCCACTGTTACAGTGGTTTAAATGTACATCAAGACCTAAGAACATCAAGAAATGTCCATAAATTTCATTTGCATTGTCATTTGATTGTAACCTGTTGTCAAATCATAGTTGGGCTTCTTTGGTTCCCGATAAGATGTTTGTTCTTGCCTTTACTTCCCATTCACTGGTGTGTAAAGCAAAAAATCACAGTGTAAGGGCCAGGGATCCATCTGTGTATGGGTGAACAAAGAGGTAAGTCAGGCAGTGGGATATAGAACTGACTATGAAGGGCTTTCAGTCAGTAGGCCATACAGATCTTTCCTTAGTCAAATATGACACTTTCCACAAAATGTAAGCTGGTAAGATTTTATTCTGGTATTAGAAGAACTATTACTCTTCCTAAGAAGCTGGCTTATAATGCTTTTCTTTCAGTACTGGTGATGAACACGCTCGTGGGAACTGGGCATTTTTGGATCAAGTAGCAGCTCTTCGGTGGATACAGGAAAATATTGAACACTTCAGTGGGGATCCAGGATCTGTCACACTCTTTGGTGTATCTGCAGGATCCTGCTCTGTTTTTGCACATGTAGGCATGCAGTAGATACACTAAAAACTAGAGTCTTAAATTTTTTTTCAAAAACTGAATTAGTATAACATTTCATGCTTAATCTGATTTTTGAAAGTAAGACTCATGTCACATAGTAAGATTAATGTCACACTACTAAATTTGGACACCTCCTCTGTAAGCACATAAAAATGTGTAATTCCTCACTGAATCCAGCAGTCCAGTCAAGCATAAAGTTTTGGGATAAGGACTTTAATGTAGAATAAATACTTTCTCTTCTTCCCTTCTTGGCAGGTTTTATCTCCTTTGTCTAAGGGTCTCTTTCATAAAGCAATATCAGAGAGTGGAATTCTAATCCCCTCTGATAAAGATTTACTCGTTTCAACAGATCTTAAGGTAGGCTCACTTTTTTTCCTGCACTTTAAAGCTTTTATAACCTAAAGTAAGATATTTGTTATATCTGATAATTTGGTTAAAAGAGAAAAGGGGAAAATCTGATTGCATATTGTGCAACAGAGTTGATCAAATTTATTCTCACAACATAATATAGAAATATATATATTTAAACCTCCAATCTTTAGGAGGAAACCAGGGAAATCCTCCAGGAAGTAAAACTGTGGAAATCTTTGCAAATGTAGTGCATTTTTTGATGTGCATGCTCCATGGAGATGCTGACCTGTCCATATTGACCATTGCTTTTCTGAGTGCTCAGAAACCCCTGCAGCACCGCCCAAGTGCAGAGCTCAGCTCTGTCTCCAGTGCAGCTCAGCAAAAGGCTTGCGTTGAGCTGGTGGAAGGGAGTGCTGCTTGCAGCATTTCCCACCCCATTGCACAAGGGACAACTGGCCAGAGAAGCCTGGGCTTCCAGGACTTGGTGTCATTCCTTGGCATTTAGATGCTTCATGCATCTTCACACTCCAGCGTAACATCCTTTCCCATCACAGGATATAGGAACAGCCGTGAAGATGACGTGTCACAGCAGGCAGAACATGTCAGGAAGGCATGTAGACAGTTATCAATAGCACAACACACCGATCTCACTGTACATGAGGAAAGACCGGGCCAAACAATTTTCCCTATTATTTTTTGGCCCTAAGTTTCAACACCACACTTGCCACCATTTCACCTTGAATTCAATAGGAATTTATCCCTCGACTTCAAGGGTAACCAAATTTTGCCCAGGGAACATCATTAAGATGCTGAGACCACCTAATCCAAGCATCTCCATGACTGGATCACCTGCTCGGTATCTAGGGCTACAGGATTGCTTCTTCTTAATAAAGAGCGTCCATCATGGTATTTGAATGAAACATGCACAATGAGGGGCCAGAATATGGCTTTAGGTTTTCTTAATACATGAACTTTTTGGTGGCATCTAACTACAAAGCTAGGTATGAAGTGCTAACCCATGGTTTAAATCCTCTCTCTAGCGAAAGAACTTTCCAAGGGCCATTGAGCTACCTATTTTGGACACCTCTCTTTGGGTGGGATGAATGATCCTTGGGAGGTTTCTGTCTTTGCAGAAAGAGCCTAGGAGAATGGCAGGGCCTGAGGACCTCCCTGTCATACAACAACAAAACAGGGATAGATATCCTGGCCTTTGCTCCATCTGCACCAGCTCCCCAACACACATCCAAGCACACAATTTAGCATTGCATTAAATGCCAGGAACTGCAACAAAGTCAGGCCTCAGGGTGAAATCCCACATTGCTCTATTTTCCACAGACTCTATGCCCATCCAACCCACTCAGGTTTATCAGAAAGGAGACCAAATCTCTGCCGTTTCAAGTTCACTTTGGACTCTGAGCTTGTCGATCCCACTGGGAAAGAGTGCTCTGCTGTTTTTTTGTTTCCACAATGCTGATTCTGTTCCACTGCTGATTTGTAATATGTTTTGCTTTCCTTGTAAAAAGAAAAAAAAGAAAAGAAAAAAAGAAAAAAAATGTTTTGCTTTTTACCCTGTGAAAGTTTCTCTGCTGTCTATTGCTTGCTTTCTCATCCTCGCTGTATTGTACTGTTACTCCTTTCTGCAAAATGGTGCTAATTGCTGACTGAGCTCCTGTTTTCTGACTGCTTTGCACACCGATCACCTGCTTCTTCATTTGCAACGTGTCCGGCGCGAAAACATGGCTCCCATGAATTCCACAAACTCTTGCCTCTTGGAGGCAGATAGGAAGTGTCTAATTAATATTTTGTGGCCTGGGTTTGGTTGCGTATCACAAATTGTCTCTTGTAATGTGTTAAGCACACCTCCTCGTGGTGCTTTTTCATTCTTGCTGTTCTAATGAGAGTGACACACACAAACACACCCCCACACACACCCCCAAAAATTAATGTATAGCCAATTGATTGTGACGTGCTTGTGATCTTTGCTTGCTCAAAGGGGTTTTTTTTCCAATGATAAATAAATGCTAAAGAGAAATACCACCTCCTTGATCTTGTTTTCTCGATAAGAAGCACAGTTAAGTCAAAGAAATGCCCTTCCAACTGTAATCAGGTTTGTGTTGCTTAGAGACACCATTTCCATGCCTGCCATAGGGACAACTGAGCTGTCACAGTCTGACTCCCTTTAGATGGCTGGTAACTTCAGCCTGACATGAGAGCTAAGCATTTTCACGTGTGAAGATGGACAGTGAAGTCCTGTGGATGGAGCAGGTAGTTTGCTTTTATTTTCTGTGTATGCAGTGTCTTGAGCAGAGGGTTTGTATGGTGAGTGCCCTGCATGCAGGCTGCTGCTGCACCTTGTTCATGTCTACCTTGCACTGGATCAGGGAGCAGAAACTGAGCCCTGTCGAGAGCGGGAGGGAGGGGAAGTTATGTGGATGAGGCTGCTTAATTATACTCCCTTTTCCAACTGCCTACAACTTTTGCTTTGGCCCAAAACAAAGTGAGACACTGGCACAGGCTGCCCAGGGAAGCTATGGTTGCTCCATCATTGGATGTGTTCAAGATCAGGTTGGATGGGGCCTTGCACAAACTGGTTTAGTGGGAGATGTCCCTACCCATGGCAGAGGGGTCGGAACTAGATAATCTTTAAGGTCCTTTTTAACCCAAACCATTCTGTGATTCTATAAAAGCACCTGAAAGACCCATGAGAGGAGTCAAGGGGCTATAAATCCTCATTGAGAAGGTGGCAAATTCTTGGGCTGAGCACTTTCAGCATGCAACAAACCTAGGTGCTGTTGAACAGGCACTTTGCAGTGGCTGTGGAATTGCAAAGCACTGACTGTCTATTAATGAAAACATTGGCTATCTGGAGAAAATTATGTTTGAGAAGAAAGCAGGGCTGAGGACACTACCTGGTCCAGTTAAAGATGTCCCTGCTCACTGCAGGGGGGTTGAAATAGATGACCTTTAAAGGTCCCATCCAATCCAAAACATTCTATCATTCTGTGATTCTTTGAATTTTGTTGTAAATGGTGAAACCTAATCTTTGTTTCAACTCTTTTTTTCATTTAATTAGCTTCTAAGCTCTTACTTGCAATTTTTATTTTTAATTATGTTTTCTCTCTTAATGGATATTCCAATAACTCCCTACCAACCTAGGGAAAACTGTCTGCATTGGGGTTGTATTTTGAAATCTCTCCTCCAGAATAGCTCTGCTGACCCATGGAGCACCGACCCTTTTCTGCCTTACTGCTTCTGGGTGCTATTTCTCATCCCTGCCTCGTTTACAGATCACTTTCTGAATTTATTCTATCAGTGACTACATGCTAACAACAGTGCTGCTTTCTGATGTCCTGCCCTATCACTCTGCCTTCCCTCTCCCTTCCCCACCAGCTTCATCCATTCATTGATCACATGTAACTAGATGGTATTTATTTAAAGTGTTTCAGCTGAGTTGTAGGTCCGGGCCTGGATTTATCATTTCACCCCTCCACAACTGGTATTGGAGAAAATGTTCATTGTTAAAAATTTGGTCATTGATGGGGCTTGTCTGTGACATGGCCAATAAAATGTTTCTCCCGTGACACAAAGGTATGGGGTCTTTTCCATGCTGCAGCATGGATGGATAATCCATCTGGTCTCACAAACATCTGGTCTGCAAAGCCTAAACACCCAAAGGGACAGGATGCATTTCTAAGAGACAGTAGCACCTGCTGGGCTGAGGACAGGCATGGGGACCTGAGATCCCTGGTCTTTACCTATCACTGTCTGAACCCACTCCTACTGACTCATTCCTTAATCTTTGCCAAGTCATTAGTGACTGGCACTGCCCACCTATTTCCAAGGGCTGTTGTGAAAATGATGTTTGTGCAAAGACTGGAGGTGGGTTATTAAAAAAATAAATGCTTTGTCTTATAAAAGCATTTAGTGGGGAGGTGCTGGCTGGAGTAAAAATAGTCCTAATTGTCAGTGTTGGTGTCTGGACAATGAGACAAGGAGGGAAGAGAAAATACTGGCATGTTGAACTGCAAAAGAGTCCAGTCTGCTTCTCAGACTCTTAATAACAGAGCATCTGAGTGCAGCTTTGCAGATGTGTCACTTTGACTGCACAGTGTGAGCAGCCCCATGAAGAGTGCTCAACATGTTTCTGGTTTTAATCAGTTGCTTTCAAATACATCATGTGCTAAGGTCTTCAGCACACACACCCAGGGGCCTTGCAGATGGGTGGATGAAGAGCTCCCTGCCTGATGCTCTCTATCCCTCCCTTCTGTTCCCTGCATCGGATGGCAACATAAGTGCCTTGGGCATAGGACTAAGATTTACTGATTTTGCCACTTCCAAATCTCTGAGCTTCCTTTGAAGACCTCAGCTGTCATTATTACATTCCTGACTGATAAAGAAAGGTCAAAGGATGAATACAGGTATTTCATCATCTGACATGTCAGCTCTTTTACAAATGCAGCCTTCTGTGTCACAATATCTTTTGC
Organism: Ceryle rudis; assembly: GCA_033439905.1. Classification (NCBI taxonomy): domain Eukaryota; kingdom Metazoa; phylum Chordata; class Aves; order Coraciiformes; family Cerylidae; genus Ceryle; species Ceryle rudis. The sequence continues at coordinate 50,504 of JAAGNO010031273.1, forward strand.
ATTAGGGTTTATTTAGAGATGTGCCTGTGCAGGAGGGAAAGGGATTTTTTAAGAAGTTGTCTCTATTATAGCTGGTACCTCCCAGCATCCAAGGAATAACCACCATCCCCAACAGCAACATCAAATAAAGAAGAGGAGCTGTATGGGAAGAAGAAAATCCCTGGTATGAACATGATGACATGGCCATGTTCAGCACTAAGAACCGTATCTTTTGCACAATTGGAAAGTATTGTGGTGGTCAGACATGGGCTTCAGCTCTCCCTGTTTCCAGCAGTGCCGTGGTAAGTTTGATCCATTTGGGGATTTCACAGCCCACTTCCATTTACCCTTATTCACATGAGCTTTCTGGGTTGGGAGCAATTCCACTAATGCCACTGGGTCTACTCACAAGCTCAGAGGTCTGTAATCAGGTGTAACACAGCTCTGAGTACTTCAGGACTTAGTGGTTTATTGTGAAGTCTGGACTGCTTGTAAACAGTCTTAATTTCTGTTTCAGGGTGCCTTGGAAACAGCTCCCTAATCTTGACTGTCATATGGAGGAGACATGAGCTCAAGTTGAAAACAAAAGCCTACTAATGGATTGAAAGCGTCTTTGTGCTCTCTAAAACACCAGCTTTTCCTGCAGGGATTCTGCTCTGCGGAAACAAAATGCATGGACCAGCTGCAAGAAAAAATGATGGATGAGGAGTAGTAACAGATCTTACGACATGTGAGAGCACTGAGGAATAGCAACCATTCCTTTGGTACCAGCAGTTCAATGACATGAGAGATGGAAAGGGGGAAACATTTCTGAAACTCCCTCATTGTCATCTGCCCACCTCCAACCCCACCCTACCCTGAGAAGTGCAGCAACCTCCAGCCTCTGAGCAAAGCTAGGTCTTATATTTCCTTGGGTATCTTAGAAACCTGTGCCCTACCTGGCTCTAACAGATGTTTGGAGGGCTAGGTCACAGCAAATGGTGAGAAGCACCCACTGTGGAGCGTGGTGGATGGGATCTGACCACACAGTGGCTGTGGCAGATGGGTCTGTCCTCATCAGTTCAACAGTGCCCAGGAGCACTTGGTGGTGCCAGTACCCGATGGTCTAGAGAGGGAAGTTCTGAGAGTAGTCATTGGACTGACTTGCTCCTTGGCCTGGTTCAGGATTTACTGCCCAACTGAGGACCAGCTCAGCTGTGGCCACGTTTTTTGGAGCCAAGAGATTTCAGTGGGGACACAAGCCAGCAAGGCACCTTTAGTTTAATGAAACAGGTAGTGCTTTAGAGTTGCAGGGCAGTAGACATCCTTGCCGTTGTTGCTCCTGCTCCCTTTCCTTCTCGCTGAATCTCATTGTAGATCAGACTTCTCTATACCTGTTTCACCTTTCCTATGCAGTCTTTAATACCCTCACAACCCCATCAAACCCCATCTGCCCACCATGCTGTTATTCCTTCTTGTCCTCAAAATCATTTTACCTCCATCTTCCCTGACAGCTTTTCCATGTCTGTCCCACAGCTCCAAGCCTTTGCTTTCTTCTATCTCTCCCCCTCCAGCACCTTTTCCCTCCACATCATCCTAAATACCAGCTCTACCAGGGACCTTCTCCTTCCCATCCTCCCCCAAGTTACTGTCTTGTGTCCTGTCTCTTCTTAGACTGTAAACCTTTTACTTTGCCTGTACTGTGTGATGACACTCACTGCTTAGAATAAACGATAACCTCACCTACCAACAGCCCTTTCTCTCTCGTTTCTTGGTGTGGCTTCAGTAGATGTGTCTGCAAGTGCGCTGTGTTTCTGTCCTCATGGCCAGTTCAGCAGTCAGTCTTGCTGCCACAGCTCTATCCATAGTCGTTTGGGGTGAGTCTGTTTGTGTTTTTGTTCCCTGGTACCTTTCTTTCTGTTTTTTACAGCCACAGAGACAAGCTTTGCTGTCTATGTAGGAGCCCAGTGTATTCAGAGCTGTATGACCTTCTGTCCTTTGCAATTCTGGTGCATCTGATAAAGAGGTTGGCCTTTCTCCAGATTCGAGCAGAGATGTCCTGGCCTGGCAGGTGGCTCAACAAATGCAGCAACTGTGGAGAATGAAGGAGAAATCTCATAGCCCAGAGCAGAAGCAGATGATGGTAAAGAAACTGCATTTTCCAAGGCAATACAGAAAACAGTGGGCAGAAGTGTGTCAGTGGAAATCCAAGCAGATACACCTCTCAGGGGAAAAAGCAGAAGCTGACTTAGCAGCAGGACGTGTTTCAGAGATGGATGGCCAAGAGGCTTCTTGTGGTTCAGAAGGTGCCCTGAACATCTGCTTCCTCCATCCCAGGCTAGGACTAGACCTGCCTGTGTTCCCTTCAACCTGTGAGTACAGCAGGGACACAATTATGACTAAGTCCCAGGTGGCTCCTTGATGCCTCCTTGTCCTAATTTATTGCCTAAAAGGGCTGGTTTGGTCTGTGCTGGCTGGAGCCGTTGGTGCACATGGAGATACCACTTCTTCCCAGGTGCTCCATACACACATCAGAAGTTGCAGGAGCAGCTCAGTTCCTCTACCCTTACTGTGACGCTCACTGCCAGTGCTATGGCACCACCCTGCCAGAAAGCAGAGGAGACTCCATAATGTGCTAAGTGAGCAGCTCACCTCACAGCATGACCATCAGTCTGTTTTCATCGGCCATCTGCAGAAGTTAGGTCTGAAGACCTAACTCAAGGTGAAATGGAAGGTGGTTGGTGGACATGGATGATAGAAGGATCAAGCAGTGTTCGGACCCCTGGACTTCCTTCGGTGGTGCTGTGCAAGAGTCAGTGTGGGGAGGTCCAATCCTCACTGAGGAACCTAGAGATTTCATCTAGGGCAAGCAAGACCTGCAACTGGATTTTGCTTGACATCTCCAGGCTCTAAGGATTTTAGTGTGGATGCTATAAGAGGCAGTGAGAAAGAGAATCCTTTGGTGTAGGTGATTCCTGCATCCTTTCCTGTGTGCCACTATGACCTGCTCCCACCTGTCATGCTTTCACAGTGCTGTTGTCTCCTCCTCCAAACTCAAGACTCCAAGAGCGAAAAAGCTCTAGAACAACCTTGAACAGCAGCCAAAATCTCAGTTGCACAGTTTTAGGGACTAAATAGTATTTAGCACAAGCCTGCCCTGTGAGGACAGGCTGAGAGAGCCAGGGCTGTTCAGAAGCCCTGAAGAAGAGAAAGATCTGGGGAGACCTTGTTATGGCCTTTTAGTACTTAAAGGGAACCAATAGGAAAGATGGGGACAGACTTTTTAGCAGGGCCTGTTGAGAAAGGACAAGGGCTGACGGTTTTAAGCTGAAAGAGGGGAGATTTATACTAGATATAAGGGAAAAAAAATTTATGGTAAGTGGTGAAACACTGGCCCAGGTTGCACAGAGAAGTGGCAGATGCCCCATCCCTGGAAACATTCCAGGTCAGGTTGGACAGAACTCCGAGCAACCTGCTCTATTTGCAGATGTCCCTGCTCACTGCAGGGGGTTGGACTTGATTACCTTGAAAGGTGCCTTCCAACCCAAACCATTACATGATTTTAAGATTCCTGCATGCCACTGATGTCCCTAGATGACCTTGGAGGTACGCTGAAGTCTTCCAACATCTAAATTTCTGCTAGCAGAGCTTTGTAAGAGCTTGTATATCTCTGCTGCTTTTCAGGTAGACATTTTTTTAAATGGAAGTGCTGAGCTCCTTGCTGCTCACCTCACACCCACATCAGGTCAGTTTTCACAACCAGACACTTTCTTCTTCCTTAGCTCTTGCTGACACCAAACTTGTGCACATTTCCCAGGGAGCACCCAACCTCTGCTTGCTTAGATATAAACCCTGGCTGAAATTCTTCATTCCCCTGCTGCAATTTACAGTGTTAGTCCAACTATTTGATGCTGATGCTTCTTCCAAGCAATGTAACTAATACCTGTTATCAAGGACAATGTTAAGGCCATTTTTCAGGACAAAGAAGACTGTATTTTTGTTGCTGTTACCACAGACAGTGAACTTCAGTGCACAAAGGGCAATAAAGCATTCAGAAGAGACAAGTGACTCCCCATAATCTACAACCTAATTGCTAATTGCATTTGCCCAGGAATCAATGACTTCGTATCTTCTGAGGAGCATGAGACTGCCAATGTCCTCCTGAGTGAGGGCTCTAACCAAAGGTCAGCTCCCCAACACAGAAGAACCATCTCCTCACCTGAATTCTCTGGGAAGTGAAGGAAAGGAAAGATTTATCATGTTTCTTTTTAAAAAATGCCCCTTCAGGGCCAAACATCACAAGTCTCTGTGTCTGGGGTTATTTTGCTGTTTCTAAGTCACCAGTAGATTTCTGCTACTTCTAGTTGCTCTTAAAGGCAACCTTTCATTTTCCATATACCCAGAGTTGGGTCTGTCTATATGGTTTCATAACAACTCAAATAATAAACTGCTCTGAATTAAGGTAATTTTGCAGAAGATGATAAACATAAGCTCTTTTTTTTTTTTTGATATGGGGCCATCAAAACATGAAGACCTTAATCTGTGGAGGAACAGGGATGAACTGTGAGCAGGTCCTCCACATCTGTGAAGAAAGGGATGACACTGCTGGAGCCCATCACTGTCAGAGGCAAGTTTTGACCCAAGTCACAAGATCCCAGCTCCCTGTTGTTACACCAGGACCAGTGATGAAGAGACTGTGTTACATGTGCTAATGGTAGCCATCCAGTGGTTATTTCCAGATACCATGTGTTGCCTCTGGGGAATGAAACCCTGATGAATTTCATACTCTTTCTGCATCTCGCTCTCAAACATAACCCAAGTAATGATCTGCCACCTTCAATTCATCTCTTCTGCATTTCTCACCGTGTCACATCACATAATTAACCCAACAGTTTGTCACTGTCAGCCTTTGTGAGGGCAAAGATCTCCAAACTCTTTCCTCACTTGGCTAAAACAAAGGTCATTTGTAAATGTTGCTGATTCTGTGTCAGGCGCTGTTGTGTTTCAGGATCAGGCTTTCCTTTCAACCCTTCAATCTGCACCCTCACAGCTTACTCTTCCCAAGGCTGGTACCCAGGGCCAGACCTCACTGTGCAGCCCTGCAGAGAGCAGTCAGGGCAGTTGTTCTCCTGGTGAGAGGCTGTGCAATGCTGCGTTGTTCCTGGATACCAGTTCCTGGGAAAAATAATGTATTTACCTCCTCCTCAGACTCCTTCCAGTTTAAAGCAGATTTGGAATGAGCTTTATGGAGAAGGACCATCATACAATTCCCTGTATTCGATGGAAATAATGACGAAGCCAGGGGATAGGGATGGGACACAGCCTCTTTCACCTCTGGGAGATGCACACACTCACAAGAAAAAAGCCAATGGATTAAAATGAAGAAGTATCCACTATGCAAACATGCACTGCATGCACCACCTCTCTTGGCTACAGAGAAGGGTGAATTCCCCTGAAGACTCTATCAGGGGCTAAGGGGAGTATTGATGAAGGGTGACTTCAAACAGTTTATGTTGCTCCAGGAAGAGATTAATTTTGGCTTTCAAGCTCTATTCTGAAATTCAGGGCAGCAGCAAGAGCAGGGTTGGACACCAAGAAAGAGGTGCTTACAACCGGTATCATCCCATATGCACTGGCACAGAAAGACCTGAGTTCAGACCCTGTAGTTACCACACCCTTCTTTACTAGAACAGATGTGAAGATGTGCTTAGAAGGGGTGGGTTGGCATCTGGGGTACCTGCTGCCAGCCTTCAACTTGCCCAGCTTGCACATGCAAGTGCCCTTGGGCACGGTCTCCACTGTCAAGGATGTGCAGGCTTCTCCAGCCTTATCCAGAGTCCAAGAAATGAGTCCTGTCCCAGCAGATGTCTGTGCATCAGTAGTACAGACCTGGTCTGTCCTGACAGTGGTGCATCTTTCCAAAGAGGAGTGGCCCTGCATTTTCCCCATATCCTTTGATTTATGGTGCTGGTCTCACCTCAGTCCCATAGGACAGGTAAGTTGGAAAGACTCAGCAATTTTCTTACACTGTGGACACATGGGTAAGGCCTTACCAACCTCTGCCAACAGCTTCTGGCAGCAAATGGCTTTTCACTGTAGGACAAAGGTCATAATGAGGGTGAGTATTTGAGTGAGAGCTGGCCCACCAGGGTACTCTACATGGTTCTGCTCTACAAGCCTCTCAGGTGGGGATGGTTAGACTCACATGTCCAGGTTGGAGTGGTTTCATGGGCCAAGGATCATCTATGAGTCTATGATCATCTATGATTTATCATAGCTGGTAACTAGCACTTGTCCTCCTGGCCATGGTGTCAGCCTCTCCTTCCCTCCTTTAATCTGCAGGATGGAACCATTCCCTATGCAAAGTCACTGTCAGGCTGGGGGGATGAAGCACAATCTCCACAGCCCCTTATGCAACTACCATGCAAAGCTGCCCATTTTAAAGCTGAGCAGATTTCTTCTGCCTCCATCTACTTCCTGCAGCCTCACAGATCCCTCCCCATCCATCACACATCTCTCCCCATCCATGGACATCCTCCTTCTCTTTCTCTCTCCTAATGAAGATTGATTCCCTCATTCCCTACAGGTCTCCCCTTCCCCATCTATCCCTCTGCACTTCAGCAAGACCCAACTTTCCCTCCAGCACCTGTCCAGAGCTCCTGTCAGCATCTACACTTACCCCCAGGCTTTGTTCTCTTGTGATTCCATCCAAGACTACCCCAGGTGCAGAGCTGTCCCCAAAGCTCATCCTAGGAGGCATCCAATGCCTTGCTACCATCATCACATCTTGGTGTCTCCTGAGGGCATTGAGAAGGGCTGCTCTCAAATGGGGGTTACTGTATGTTAGCTGGCCTTGCTTTCCTTTTGGTTGTTTTATCGGGCACCAGGTGTTTCCTGAGCTGCATGAGAGCTCAGTTCCCCTGCATTGCAGGGCTTTTACCATAAGCCTTGAGGGAAATAAACTGCTTCTTTGTGAGACAATTTTACAGCAAGGTGCTCATTTGATGCAGGTTATAATCAATTGGCAAACATTTTTCATAGCTGATGGGTGGGCCTGATCCTGGTCCCGGTTGAACCAGGGGCTGGTCAAAAAGTCAAGAACTCCAGCCCTCCTAATTTAGTGGACATCCATGGATCTTGGACCAGGACCAGGCTTGCCCAACCAGCCTGAGGACATACCAAACATGTGCAGACTGCTTGGGGAGTACTCTGCAGAGCCACTTGTGACGGGGCAAATTCCAACATGGGAGTGACATTTTGTTGTTGTGCTCCAGCCAACTGCTCTGACAGCTTTGCAATGATATTTCTTTCTCTGATTCCAGGACCCCTGAAAAAAACACTGGTGCTACAGAACAAGAACCAAGTACCTTAGTGCAGGACCAACGCACATGAAGTCGAGCACTTTCTTCCGAGCAGTGGTTGAAGCAAAAGTATAGTCTGCATGAAATATGTATTGTCTGGCTGGCATAAAATAAAGCTGATGATCAGAGTTGAGTGACAATTTCTCTTGCCTCTCAAGCACTAAGAAGTTACTGTCACCAGGATCTGTGTAATACAGTTAGCATGTCTGTGCCTTTGTTTATATTCAGTAAAGTCAGAGAAAGAAAACTGTGTCCCACTCTCCCTTTATTCATAGCTGTGGAACAGCAGTGGTTTCAATGGTCTCTCTAGTTTACACGGACAATGGAAAGATGGAAAGATTGGGTTCACTTCCATAACTCACAGAATCTTCTTGTTGGATTTCAGAGATTATCCCAGAAGTCTATTTGATAGCATCAGCAACTCTTAAAAAATCCTTGTCAGATTTAATGCACTATAAATTCTTAAACCCTGTCAGGAACTCACATTTGGTTGTTACCAGGTGAAGCATGCCTTGTGCAACATCTGGCAGATTCTCTTGTTATTGTGTTGTAACCAAGGACATCTCAGACTTTCGAGGCTGCTAACATTCAATTTGTTCAGTTTGCCATTTAAGGCAAGAGCTGGACAAGACACCAAAAACTTGCTGACAAAACAGTGGGTTTTTTCTCAGCATTTTTTCCAGAAACATTTCATTAGAAAAATTGTATAGCATGAACTAAATGTAGGAGAAATGCAATTGGTTAATGACATTAGCAGTTCTGGGTGTTCTGTATGCCCAACTTTTCTGGGTGAGGCTCCCTGTGTCCATAAGATGTAAGCAGCACATAATGGGACATGTTGTCCAGCTCTACAGCCTGTCCTCTACAGACAGCAAAGTGCATGAAGTACCCACACATCAGTTCCAGCAAGTAACAGGCCCAGCACAATCCAATAAATACCCCTAGGTTTAGGCTGAAGTGTTGTGACATTTAGAGCTGGGATTTGCTTCACTTCTTGCAAGCGCTAGCTTTAAGCAGAAGGCTGCTTTTCCTTCCCAAATTATTCCCTTGCATAATTATCAAGGCAGCTACTTCATCAGAGGTGGGAAAAGCTGGGCAGTTTCCCTGGAGCCCTCCAAAACCAGTGGGTCTGATTTGCTGGGCCTAGTTCAGAAGGAGACTGCCTTGGGCTTGGAGAAGTCATTCGGGTTTTTCAAACAGAAAATGCAAGTCCATAATAGACATTCTCCTCCTCCTCCCATGAATCTGTTCAGGATTAAATCAAGAATGATTCCAGCCATGGCTGGATCAACTTTAAAAGGAGTCAATGTTTTAGAAGATCCAGTCCCCTTCATGTGCAGAGACCCTTGGTTGCTGCAGCTATTTGCTTTTCATATTGTACCACTAAGGCTCACTGTGATGTCCAAAATCCCAAGGGTGCAAAGAGCTGTACGGACACAGGACAAAAATACAGGGACCTACCCAAAGGACCTTAAAGACAAAGCAGGAGTCTAAAATCAAGTTCCTGAGGTCAAAGGTCCATCTATGGAGTCCTCAGCACAGGAGAGACAGGGACCTGTTGGAGCAGGGCCAGAGGAGGCCCCAGCAATGCTGGGAGGGCTG
>JAAGNO010031274.1:0-20957 GCA_033439905.1 Ceryle rudis
TGTTCCTGTGTGGGCTGCCCTGGGTGACCCTGCTCTGGCAGGGGGGTTGGACTCGATGCTCTCCAGAGGTCCCTTCAACCCCCACCATTCTATGATTCTACTCACAGCCTAATGTTTAGAACCAGCCCTGGACTGAAGGGGAGGACTTAACACCCAGCCAACACGTGCTCTTCAGGCACAGCAAGTCTGTGCCAGAGTAAGTGGCTATCACCAAGATTTCCGAGTGTGAAATCCTGTACCGGCTGCTGCTTGATACCTTGGGAGCATTTAGTAAGGGCTTTCACTAAATACTTTCTTAATGGCAGAAACTGGTGGTAGTAATGCCTGGAGTTCAAGAGATGCTGGTTTTTTTAGGCGTATTTTAGACATGTTTTCGTGATTCAATCAAGATTTGATTTTTATTTTTTTTAAAAATGCTTTTTTAAAAAAGCAAGATTTCCGAGTGTGAAATCCTGTACCGGCTGCTGCTTGATACCTTGGGAGCATTTAGTAAGGGCTTTCACTAAATACTTTCTTAATGGCAGAAACTGGTGGTAGTAATGCCTGGAGTTCAAGAGATGCTGGTTTTTTTAGGCGTATTTTAGACATGTTTTCGTGATTCAATCAAGATTTGATTTTTATTTTTTTTAAAAATGCTTTTTTATTCAGTTTGCATACCTTGATTAGACTGTGATAATTTCCATGGCTGGAATCTCCAAAGTGTACTGTCATAAAATTATAAATGGTAATGAATTCCCTTAATCAGGTCTTACAGGAGTACAATCAACATGAAATCTAGTCAATTAGAAATAAATCCGTTTAAAGTATTTCTGGTTCTCCAGCAGCCTCATTTTAGGACTTATGTTACCTGTGACTTAATTAGAGACCTACATAAACAGGTAGAAATTACACTTTGCAAAGGATTCTCTGTGACAAATCCAGAGATTCTGGTGATGCTGAAATTTACCCGAATCTCTGTTATAAACTACAGGTTGGCATGTTCAGTCAGTGCCCATTTTAAATGTGATGTCCCCTTGTAGAGCACAAGAAAAGAATTTATCATGGATAGCAGCTTTACCAGCCCATATGCATTTGTATGGGTGAAAAAACTCTGTATATATCAGTAATTTTGCAGTGTGTAAGTATTGACAATAGAAATATATTAAAAAGAGAAAGAAATATACAAATATTTCACAACTATAAAGAAAATATTGCTTGCAAAAGTTACATTTGCTTATATGCTTTCAGGAAGCTTTAGGATTATAGGCCTAAGGACTTCATTGTAGGTTAATCTTTTGGTTTTATCATAACATTTACAGCTCTATTTAAAGATAAAATACAAATCCAAGTGTTGCATTTTGCTGTTGGCCTCAGCCAGACCAAACCTTCCAGACATCCAGCGTGGTTGCAATTGTTGTTTCTGAGCGGGGCTGCCATCCCTAGGGACAAAGGCAGGCTGGGAAACTGGGCTGGCAGGAGCTATGTGAAGTTCAGTGAGGACAAATGCTAAGCCTTGCCCGTGTGAAGAGCCCTGCAGCAGTGCAGGTGGGTTCTGGCTGGCAGGGGAGCAGCTCTGAGGAGAGGGACTGGCCAGCAACAGCAGCTAACAGCAATCTGGGCTGTCCTGACAAGCTGCACGGCCACCAGATCAGCAAAAGTGATTATACCACTTGACTTGGCACTTGGTAAATCGCATCTTGAGTACTGTGTCCAGGTTTGGAAATAGAGGAAGGACGCTGATGAACTGGAGCAGGCTCTGTGGAAGGCCACCAAGAGGGTGGAGGCAGGAGTATTTGACCTCCAAGGAGAGGCTGAGGGCCGGGGACTTGCTCAGCCTGGAGAAGAGACAGGTTCAGGGAGCATCAGCCAGCCCAGACCTGCAGGAGGATACTGAGATGATGAGCCAGCCTCCGTGCAGCAGTGCCTGGTAGAAGGATGAGACACAACAGTCACAAGCTGAAGCAAGAGAAGTTCAGACTGGGTATGAGGAAAATCTTCCCCATGAGGACAGCTGGGCAGAGGTTGCCTAGGGAGGTTACGTGGTCTCTGCCTTGGGAGGTTTTCAAGGCAGACCTTGATTAAGCCATGAGCAGCCCAAGCCATCTGATTGCTGGACCTGCTCTGAGCAGGAGACTGAACTAAAGACCTCCAGAGACCCTTCTGACCCAAATGACTTGATAATTCTTTGACTCTATGGCCCAACAAAGAATAATCCACATTAGTGTGTTCATGGAAGCTGGTATTTGTCTTGGTTCTGCACTGAGAGAGGGATGCTTCAGAGAAACAGTGCTGTTGGTACTCTAAACTCTGTCCCTAAATGAAAAGTTCTGTCAGCAGTTATCCCAGGGTGATATTTACCATGCTATTTATTTTTAATATTAAATTTCAAACTAGACCTGGCATTTAAGTGACAAAAGCTCAAAGAGTTTGTTATCAATCTTTCTGTGTTTTCAAGCATTAGTATTCTTTATATTTTTTGTTTCTCTGCTTCTGCAAAATAATCATAAACATGTATCTCATTCTGTTTTCTTCTTGCCCAAGAGGTGATCTTTTATTTCTTGAGCTGTTTACTGAAGGTAATAATTAAGTATTAGTAGTCAGTGAGGAAAACTGATTTTTTTTTCATCTTCTTTTTGTTGTGTCTTGATTGTTTATATTTTGTCTAGGTACAGCTTGGTCAAAGTGAGTTTCTTATCTTTACAATGAGTTGAATCAGAATCTCACAGGTCAAAGGAATAATTTATTTCTCAGTTCTACAGCATCACTGTGCTGTCCGGGCCATCTTGGCACATCACTTAACCTCTCTGAGCCTGCAGATATTTTTCCCCGCCTTCTGCCATCACCATCATCGTTCACGTACACAACCCTAAAGAATGTCCTTAATTGTGCTATGAGCACAGGCTGGAGTATCGGTTAGAGCCCAAGATATGCTTCTCTTGAGTGGGAAAATAAGCAGGCAAGATGCAGAGAATATCAGGAGAGTTTCTTTTTCAGAATTTCCTCTGAAAAAATTATCAGGTAAGTTTTTCTGCAGTTAGGATAAGAGAAGCTCGGAGACCATCTGTCACTGGGAAACAGGGATGGATATTTGCTGCAGACGCACAGATGGGCACAGAGATAGTGAGGACATGCACGTGGCTTTGCTTACACTGGAGTTTGGCTAAACCAAGGGCTGGTCACCTGCCCTTGTTCTTCTACAGCGTGCTCATCCTTTCTGGGTCACCATTTGTTTGTTGCTTCCCTCATGATTAAGCAAAGGAATTAAGTATATGAAGGCCAGGTAGTTTCTTCTGCATTTCTTCCCTCCTCTCTACAGAAGTTGATTTAGTGGTCCTAACTGAAGCCAGGGCTTGTTCCTGCTCAACTATTCAGAAATTAAGGCAGCAGTTGAGCTAGATGTTTATTCACCTACAATATTGCCTCGTGTATTACCAATATACTTACAGGCATGAAAAATAACGGTCACAACCTGACCTCTGTTGGTACAACTGCTCCTGATCTGAGATTTCTGGGCCCTCATGTTAATAATTTAAATGAAACCTAACTACAAATGAAGCCGATCAATTGAAGTGGTCTCTGCATTTGACAGCTTGCAAACAGCTCCAGTTAAGCAGATCTATAGAGAGAAAATAATATCTATTTGGAGGAGGATTTCTGCATTTCAAACCTTGATTTCTTTGGGCTTTGGAATAAAACTCCCATATTTTGGTGTTCTTTGTAGAGCAGTGAACTGCAGTGGCATAGCTTGGAAATCTCCAACTACAGGGAACTTTGCTGGGGGGACTGCCCCATGTCTGCAGAGCTGGAGAGTCTGAGATCTGTGCCCCCACATCCCTCGAGAGTCTGAGATCCGTGCCCCCAGATTCCTGGAGAGTCTGAGATCCGTGCCCCCAAAATCTCTGGAGAGTCTGAGATCCGTGCCCCCAGATCCCTGGAGAGTCTGAGATCAGTGCTCCCAAATCCCTGGAGAGTCTGAGATCAGTGCTCCCAAATCCCTGGAGAGTCTGAGATCTGTGCCCCGCAAATCCCTGGAGAGTCCTGAGATCTGTGCCCTCCAAATCCCTGGAGAGTCTGAGATCCGTGCCCCCAAAATCCCTGGAGAGTCTGAGATCTGTGCCCTCCAAATCCCTGGAGAGTCTGAGATCTGTGCCCTCCAAATCCCTGGAGAGTCTGAGATCCGTGCCCCCAAAATCCCTGGAGAGTCTGAGATCTGTGCCCCCAAAATCCCTGGAGAGTCTGAGATGTGTACCTCCAAATCCCACCCTGGAGGCTGCCAAAGACATTGGGTGCCCAGTGTCCTGTACAGACTTCCAGGGGTGTTTCCCACCGAGTTGAAATAAAATGAATTTGTTGAAGCTAATTAAGAAAGAATAAAAGCCAACACGCACAACAAGAAAGGGTAACTGCATTTATTTATTTATTTATTTATTTTTTAAGGAAAATAGAGCATCTATCTGAAGCTTTACTTTTTATCCAGCATATTATTTCTTTGATTAAAATAAGGCAAACAAAGAGACTATTTTTGGCAACCTGTCAAATAAATTAAAATAATATAGTGGCCAACATCAGGGTCACATCTGAAGAAAATCCAGGTTAAACTTTATAGGAGCCTCTAAATGCTAACCTATCTATGAGGAGGAGAATCTGCTTTATCTACTTTCAGGACCTGATCTAATCTATGTAACAAGACAGCAGCAGTCCTTCTCTGTTAACATTTAATTATGTTTGTATTTGAATTATCACAAAATGTTTTCTTTATGGATAAAGAGGAAAGAGGCTGATAAGCATAAAATACAAATTAACAAGCAGCTAAGCTGCTTTGTTCACCAGGGACATCAACCTGAGGTAAATATGTTCAACAAGCTCTGATTTTTTTTGTTGTGTTTTGGGGTTTTTTTTCAGATTCCTGTTGTAAATCTCTTAAAATTCTCTCATGTCCTTTCCCTACCAATATATTATAATCTTTTGGATATGTATAATCTTTTTGAGATTTATGTAGTCAAGTGCAAGCAGAGGCTGGAAACAGAAAGGTTAGAAAATAAAATTGCTGACCCTTTATGTAAGTTTTATATCCTTTCATTTGTATCCTTCAGTTTTGTCAGGAGAATGACCATTATATCCACCTCTTATAACTAGATAATGACTTGTAAAAACAAGAGTGGTGTAAAATTTCCACCTTGCTTAGAGAGCAGTTTGTAGCTGGCTACTGGCATTGTATCATCTCAGCTGAAGTCTGCAACTTGGAAATCTCCGTTCACTCTCTGCAAGTGTGCTTCATGACAGTAAATATTTATAAGCTGTACTTTGGACTGGGGACTGAGTCAGTGTAACAGCTGAATCTGGAGCATATTTTCCTGGTTTGATAACTGAAAAGCTGTTAGATTATGAAGAAATGCCTTAATGGATCCAGAACTGGATCAACTTTTCAGTGTTTCGTGTTGGCTTTTCATAGCTTAGCCTGGCTGTTTTGCTCATGAATACAACATGCAGGGGTCAAGTCTTGTTGGAGATTTTTCCTTGAGTAATTCTGTTGACTGTGGTGAGATTGCACACATGGTTGATTCCCCGTGCAAGATGAAGTGGCTTTAAAAGGATTTCAGAAAGTTACTCTATGTTTTTGCTGCTAGCAAGATCAAAAATGCAAAGATTATATGACAGAGCCAACCCTACTTACTTCGAAAGGGGTATTTACTTGAATTTATGAGTCCAAGAAGACACGTCTCGGATTTGGGATGCCGGTGAACTTTGGTGCGTGGGACAATACTCTTGGTGCATTTTCTTGAAATGTTTTGTTGGGTTTCATCCTATTTGGATTAACTATTTACTTCCTACTTATTTAGCTTCTTTTGCTTAACGTCTGTTTCAAGTGTTGTAGAATTTTGGATTAATACATCCTGAACAGATGAATTTTCAAAATGCAAGTTGTTTTTACAACTAAGTTTGTGTGCAGTTGCACGCACGGGATCTGCTTTCTTATTTAACACCTCAAAATGCATTATGATTTTGTCCTAGTGAACTATTATATCCATTGCAAGCAGTATTTAAAGAATGACTTCTGAGGGCTGGTGCTTATTAGTCCATATATTGGAAAAATGGAAGTTCTAATAAATGTACCAAAATAAGAGGCCATATTAAAAACAACTATAGAAATGAACAGAGCCTAGAAGCTGCCTGCCTTGGGGCTCACGGGGCTGGCCATAATTCCATGGCTGGAAGAATGACCTTTAAATAAAGGTCAGACAGAATTGTAGTGGAAACCTTGCAGGTGCTTAAGAGAAGGCACTTAAAATATTCTATTGCCAGTGGGAGTTGGCCTTTACTGTAAACTGCCCTGTGGTTAACATTTGTAAATACTTGCTGTTTCCCCTAGTAATGCGTTTAAATCTTTCTCTTTTTTTTCTTTTTTGTAAAGATTTTTCACCAATTTCAACCAACCTGACTGTGCTGCTCTGTGTTCTACCTTTACAGCTGGTTCCTCTTTCTTCCAGCAGGTTGTTTTCTCACGTCGAACTCCTAGTTTAAATGTTTTCCTGTTTTCTCGTGTTGAACTTCAAATGTTTTTAAGCTTTTTCTACATCTGCTGCTCATTCAGCACAGTAAGCTTCTTGCCTCCTGTATTCTTTGTTTCTATCCTGCCCTCATATCTCTCTTTGCATCTGCCTGACTGAACTTCAGCCTTTCTGTGAAGATACCATGACTGGCTGAATAGTTTAGCTGGGAAATAAATCCTAAGTAGAATAGACGGAGAACAAAGGAGAATTTTAGCATCCAAAGCTGCTTGGGAACCGAAGAAACTTTTAGAAAGCTACCCAGTATTCACAAAAAGAGGTTTCATACGCAGCTTTTGTAAGTGCACAAGAGTGCTAGTGGTGAAATACATCAATTTTTATCTTTTTTTTTTTTAAATTACATTCTTACAGTCTGATCTTAAGACCCCCTTTAATCATATGATGTTGGTATTTAAGACTAAATACCAGAACTTAATGGGGCTTAACCTCTTCTTGGCAGCTCTACGCCGTGCAAATATATGTGACCAAGGGATAACAAGCTGCTTCAGAAATAAGGAGCAGGTTCAACAATTCTTTCACTCAATTTTCTTCTTTTTCTTTCTTTAAAGGGAGGGAGGAGGGGGAAAGTGTCACTCTTAAGCCCTTTTGGAAAACAATTTATTGCCTGTGTGAATAACCTAACAAAGAAATCAAGGGCTGCATAAACCTGCCCTTAAAACAGGGCAACGAGAAGGATCTTCTGGTGATGCTGGTGAGAACAAATGGCTCTGACCTTTGATTGTCAATACCGATTTCAAGTCGATGTATAAGTTCTGAAGTAAGAGATGCCACGCTGAGAAACAAGAGCTTCAGAGAGAAGTGAAGGAGGAATTTTGCTTGGCATTCTGGTATGTTATTACTTATGCCTCAGCACACATCTTCTAAAATATTTATTTGGGTGGTTCAGTTATTTAACAGAGAAATCAAAAATGCATTACCAGACAGTGTAACCAAAGTGAATGTAAGTGAAGGACTGGCGTATAGGGAATAAAACCATAATTATGGGGGCTGTGAATAGCAAAATAGTGGATGATTAGATTTGTTTAGTTAATTACCACGGAGGGGGATTTTTCTGAACAATGTGCAAGTGATTTGGTTTTCTAGCATTTTCTTCCGCAGAGTGGAAGTGCTTTAGATAAACTCAAGAATCAGTTGCCCCATTTTACAGAGGCAGATCAAGGGAACTGCAGAATAACAGATTAACTTTCTTAGAGCTTTCATGCCTGTCATCATTCTTTATTTTTCAGTCTCTAAATCTCCATCTGTGCTTCTAAATAAAATCAAACCAGGAAGTGTTTCCTGACCCAGAGGCCATGTGGTGTGACGTGGACCTTGCTGACCCTTGGACATCTTCTGAGCTCCTGAGCCCCAAGAAAGTATTTTTTTTTGTGATTTAGCCTCTTTAAGTCAGTGCCTGCAGTAGCACATTGTCTGCTTTGCAGTGCACCAGGGACACACTTCATAAAAGCCTGCAGAGATCGGGAAGTGCTGAGCCTGGTAGCACCTCGCCCACGTGTCTTTTGTGCAAGGACCATTGCTTGGAACTGACCAAAGGAGCACACTTGGGGCCACGCTGAGGAGGTAGTGCTTTATTTTGCTGCCTGCCCACTGTTTCTGTTAACAAGATAAAGATAACACTGAAAGACTGTGCTGGTCCTCTTGGAGAAGGCCACCAGGACTGGAGCCTGACCAGCACTTCATACGGTGTCGCGTCAACACCAAAGCTGCCTCCTCAACTGGTGGGCCTGGGAGAACTGGGGGAGCTCCAAGCACCTCGTCTCCCCTGAGATTTTGCTATGTGCTGGTTAGGACTCCTTGTGAACGTTCTGTTTTTCTTCTTGTAGGTGTTTTACTTTCAGGATTTGCATTTGCACGGATGAATTTTGTATCTGGGAGTAGTCCTGTTTGGAGTTGTGGTATTCCAGTACTAGTCATCAACAAATTTCCATCTGAGTTAATCAGACGGCCGTATTTATGTAGATTTCCATCCTGTCATTTGGGCAGCGGTGTTTCAGATCCACTTTATGCTGGCAAGTGTTAACAGTGCCTTTAGAAAAAGAGGTTCTGCCCTTTTCAGGCCCTGGCTGTTTGCTTCTGGCCCTCTGCCATCTTCCTCCTGCTGCTTATGCAAACATTTGCATAGTGATCCAGTTCAGAGACGTGATGGATGCTGAAATTAACCTCCCAAAACAAAAAAAAACCCAACCCTGGATTGATGCTTTGTTCTGCTTCACTGTTTGTGTTAGTACAGAGATCAAAGCAGGCTGGGGGCAAGAGTGGAGTGGTCCGAGGTGGCATTGCTTCTTTGGGAGGCCATGCTGGTTATTGCCAACTGGAAAGTAAGAGCTGAAAGTGGAGATTGAAGCCATCAAATTGCCAATTGCCCATGGGAGTTGGTCTTCAATTCAGATTTTTTTCCATGCAACCTTTTCTGCAGAGCTGGGGAGAGGTGTGAAATGCACAGCACCTTGGGCCTCTGCCCCCCATCTTCAGGTCTGTCTGAAAAGCAATTTTGTTTTAATATAGTTAGAAAGGGCCGTGCTTGATTTTCTCCAGCATTTTAATTTAGTAACTTGTCGAGCTGGTTCTTAATTTGATATATATAATCCCGAAGTAAGCTGCAGAATCCAAGTGTTAGGAGCTCTGGCAGTTATTCCAGACGGAAATCCCTTTCCTGAATAGTTTTACTTCAGAGTTAATTATTAAATACCTCTTTGTAACAGTTGCTGTTATTCTAACGAGAAACTTTTCTCACAGTCTGGTTAATGGCATTAGTCAACCCGTAACAATGCTGACTCTGTATCTGAAATATTCCCACAGGTAGGTTTTTAACTGGTTTGACAATGGCACTCGGGAGGACTTCTCCCTGCAGGCAACAGGGCTCTTATTGTGCAAATGACTGTTTATATAAAAATAGATTGTTCTTATCGAGACTAGGAACCACTGACCCTTAAATTTGAAACCCTTGCTCTGAGATCCAGCCTTGTTGACCTTGGACAAGACACCCGCTGCGTGTGCCTCAGCTGTATTGTAGAGAGAGGAGAACTAATAACTGTTGTCATTAGTCCGAAGCGGCCGCTCGTGTGAGACTCTGCGTTCACACGCAAACAAACCCCAAATCTCCCAGCTCGGGGAAGGAAGGATTGCACCTTTTAATGTCCTTTCTTGGGATTTCCCTACCAAAAGGTAGTTCTGGTGCTGGGGGCACATTTCCTTCTGTCTCTCCATATGTTAGTCTTGCCCACTGCAGAAGCCCTGGGGGTTTGCTGCAGCGTTTCTGCTCCTGCCAGAGAAACTCTTGCAGTGGTGATAGTGCTGGAGAGAAGCAGGACATCTGTGCACTGAGCTGGGTGCTCTTGGTGGTCATCAGGTATATATGGACTGTTTGGTTTGCTCCAGGCAGAGTGGACAAACACACCTGCCCTTGCTGTATTTGCTGGCAGAGGGTACAACAGGGAGGGGACTTTATATGGGGCAAGCCATTGAAAATAGGGTTTTGTGTGTGTAGAAATCAATACATTCAGATAAACACGTTCATATAAATATGTTCCATATTTGCCACCTTGAAACTAGGTAGGAGGGTTTGTTACTTTGCAGGATAAACAAAAATGCACATAGCCATCATTATGTCAAAGATTTTAAAACATGATTTTTGTAGCGGGCAGCTGTGTCGTGTACTGAGAACAGCTCTCTGTTTCATGAAGACCCCTGTCCCATGTGTATCTGTATCAGTGGTATTTTAATCCCTTCAGTACAGATCAAGTTCCTGATATTTAAGATGATTTTAAGAGCGTAGATATTTAACAAACAACCATAAGGCTTCAAAAAATGGATCCGTCTGTCGCTGCTCTTGCTTTTTTCCTGTGCCGTGCCAGTTTGCACTCACTGGAGCACACAGTTCGGAGAGCGAGTGAGCTCTGGGAGTTGAATTTCTTACCTTTTGAGAATCTGTGCACTCTTTTATTTCCAGTCTTTTATAATGTGCTCTTAGTTGTTTTGTTTTCTTTGTGGTTTTGGTATTTTTATTAAAGAAAAAGGCAGTTAGATGGTCACGCCGCTTGCCCGTGTCTATTTTTCATTTATTCATAGGCTGTTTTCAACTCCCCTTAATGGTGGGGTGGTAACAAATGTCAGGATAAGAAATTCCTGCAGATTTTATGAACGCTGCTGTCAGGATAGAGAAGAAAGAATAATCTAAAAATAGCATCTGTGAGGGAAAGGTAACGATCTGAGCTCAAATGCCATTAGGCCTGTTGGCTGGAGAAACATAACCCGGCAGTAGCCGTAGAGGCAGAGTAACCATCTTGGTGCTCCCACAGAGTATATCACCATCCTTGGATTCTTTCATCTTCCAGAGCTTTTACAGCCTTCCTGTGCCCAGAGTGGAGTTTAACCAGCCAGAGCACTTGTCTTGTTCTGCCAGCGGTTAGGGGATGTGGAGGGGCCAGCGTAGGAGAGCGCCCAGGGCTGGGACGCACAGAGCTCAAGGTACAGGAGTTGAAAATGCAGACAGAGGACCTGAGGTGGAGCAAAGGCTGTTGTGGTGGTAGTTTCCATCGTGACTTTGCCTCCAAGATCTTTGGAAGTCTGTTTTGTTCAGAGAATCTGTTTTAAAGAGAAACTTTTCTTCGCTCGGTGCTTCTCTACACCGAAAGCAGATACTGATCTGTCATATTGCTGTAAAATATAATCAGCTTAACTGGAGGAAGCAAAGACCTGTTGTGTTTTTAAGAAAATGAAAGAAGACCTTAAACACATCCTGGATGTGTTTATGGGTCGTTTAGATGCGGTGTTGAGGGACACAGTTTAGGGGTGAACTTTGTAGAGTAGGGTTAATGGTTGGACTTGGTGGTCCCAAGGGTCTTTTCCAACCTGAATGATTCTGTGATTCTAAGACATCCCAGACGATCATATCAGCAAAGGCTAATCTATATTTTAGATATCTAACATCCTTCTGAACCGATGAATTGCCAACTGGGAATTAGGAACCTAAGATGATCCGCTTTCATCTGCTGTACAATCCTCCTTAAGCCAGGCAATCTGCTTTATATTTCCTGAGGTGCTACTTTTGGATGTGGAAAAGTCTTTGGAATATCCCCGGGGCAAAACGGAAACATTTCCTAAAAGATAACAGCTTCCTGGTGGGAGCTATGAGAGCGAGCAACTCCAGTTAACCACTGGTGGTATCTTCCATGTCTATGCAATCTAAGAGCCGAACAATACAATTGTCTTAAGGTGTCTGTAGATTTTTGGAGACATGCTTGACCTCTGCTCCCTGGCAGGATCTGCCCTGTGCTGGGACCTCTCCTGATTTAGTTATTCTAGTGGCTGGATTGTCTCGGGTAAAAAAAGGCTTTTAAATGGTCTGCTTCTCCATAGTGCTGGCGGGCCGTGGGTTCTGCTCTTTTTGCCACTGGAGATACAGTCTTTCATTATCCTTTCCGTGGTTACCTGTGCATTTTAGTTATTTGGTTTAAATTGTATTCCAGAAAATTAGGTGACTTGTGCCTTATTGATGCATCTCCAAGGAGTTCTTTGCCCCATGATTTGTTAAACTTAAGTACTTAGCACCTGGGAGCTGTTTCTTCAGCTAGTGATTTCCCTTTGCTATTCCATAACGAGGTATTTCTGGGTAGTTTTTGCATGAAAATCCACTTACCAAAACCCTGGGAAGTTCGGGTTTTTTTTTTTTTTTCCCCCCTATTCAGCTCTTTATTTGAATGCTGTATAATTGCAGTTTACTGCTCTCTGTCAAACCCATTGCCCCGGAATGTATTGTGCTCTCGAATGGCTTTAGGGAGAGACAAACCCTGTGATGGTCTTAATGTCTTTTTCCTGGCACTCACTGGCCTATACCTCTTTTGCTCTTAAATACTGTGTATCGACCTACTATATTTTGGTGTCATGTGATTTAGCATTGGTAGATAAATACGGAAGGCATCGAAATGTTTATGCTTTTTATTGACTTAAGGTGCTTTGGAGAGCAGCATTAATTTACAGTTCAGTGAAGCAGTAAGAAAATGAAATACTCCCTCAAGAGTTTTCTTTTGTAAATAGAGCCTTGCATTAAGCTGCTGTGAACTGGCATGATTTCAGAGTTTTGAATGCACTGGGTTTGTCTTCATTAGTAATTATAGCTGAGGGTAATAACACTGGAATTGGCCTTCCTTAGAAATAACAATAAGACTTGATGATGTGGGTATGTGATGTGCTTCGGAAACGCTTGCCCTTGACCTGCCTCACCACAGCCTGTCCTCTGCTGTAAACACTGGCTCCAACGTGTCATAGAATCATAGAATACCAATAGAGGTTGGAAGGGACCTCAAGGATCATCTGGTCGAACCCTTTGAGGTAAACTATACATACAGTTTAAATGAGCTGGCCCAGCACCTTGTCAAGCTGAGTCTTAAAACTGCCCAGTGTAGGGGAGTCCAGCACTTCCCTTGAGAGACGAGTCCAATCTCTAATTGGTCTCATGGTCAAAAAGTTTCTTCTGGAGTCCAACTGCAATCTCCCCAGGAGTAACTTGTACCCCTGACCCCTTGTCTTTTCCATGTGACTCCTTGTAAAAAGGGACTCTCCATCTTCTTGGCAGCCACCTTTTCTGTACTGGTACATGGTAATAAGGTCTCCCCTAAGCCTTCTCTTCTCGGGGCTGAACAAACCCAGTTTTCTCAGCCTTTCTTCACGTGGCAGGTCTTCCAGTCCTCTGATCATCCTCGTGGCCCTTTTTTGGACCCTCTCCAGCCTGTCTGCATCTTTTTTGTATCGTGGGGACCAAAACTGAGTGGAGTACTCAAGGTGTGATCTGACCGTTGCTGAGTAGAGTGATATGGTCATATGGTCACCTGAAAATGCTAAAGGAGAACAGTAGCCTTTTGTGCCTGCTTTGTAGCCCCTGCAGTATGAATGACCAGGACACGAAGAGAAACAAGTAATCTGGTTGTGATATTTAGTTGGCTCAAACTAAATCATGAAACACGGTGGTAAAAAATGTTCTCTTAGTCCCTGCTGTTGTTTGACCGTATTTACTTTGGGGGATCTGACTGTGAGACCATTATAGAAAACATATATTTGGACATCTCGGTACAGTCACCTGGTATAGAAGTGACCTTGGTAAAGTCAGTTCACCCTTCTGTGCTTTACTCTTGCTTTAATGTCTCTCTTTAATGTGGGCTGACAAGGGAATTGGTGGGGTTTCGTTTGGTTGGTTTGTTGTTTTTGTTGTCTTGTGTTTGGTTTTTTTTTTTGTTGTTGTTGTTTTGTTTTCTGACTTGAGGGTTTTTTTACTAAAAAGTAGAGCAGTTGTCCTGGGAGGTTTCTAATGGAAAATATGTAAAATAATGTTTATGTTTTTCTGGCCTCTTAAGACTGAAAACGTACATGGTTACCAAGCACTGGATAGTTTTTTTCCAGTATAAATGTTTTCCCCGTTTTCCCACTGAGTAATAATTTTCTTTTCCTAGAGAAGCTTTTAGTTTGTAGGAGAAAAAAAAAAAATGCCTTTTGCTGCTGTAGTTGGAAAAAACCCAGAAGGAAAACATTCTGCTGGTCTTACCGAGAACCTCTGAATACAAATGTCCTTACCTTGCAATAAACATTACTTTTCATTTTAGCCTGGGCTATACCACAGACTAAAAATGTTTCGAGAATCTGCATTTGAGTAGATACAATAGACGGATATCGAAGGATGTTGAATGAACCACAAAGCAGCACCTGCATCTGTCTGGCTCCTTGCAGTGTCACATTTTTTGGGTTGATTCTGCTGTTTGAAATGACTGGGTTTTTAGTGAAGCCTTACCTGTGCAGCTTCTCAAGGTACAGGATGATGTTCGTTTAGCACTTATATTCATTTCCTGAAATGTGTTTTTGCACTGGGAGAAGTAGGCTTCAAAGCCAGATCTAGTTGGAAGTCCAGTTTACAATGGTGTTATTTAGCAGAGAACCTGGTAGTTATGCTGGGGTGGGTTTTTTTTTTTTATCAGATCCTTTGGGAGGTTGGGTGTGCCTGCAAAGAAAGGTCATCTTCCCTTTTATTACTCTTTTTCTCCTTCTCCTGTCCTTCCTCTTCTGTAGTAAATTGGTACCCAGGTTTATTTCCATTTCACTCTGCTTACCCACACAAATTACAGAAGGAAATGAAAGGAGGGTAAACCATAAAACTTCATTGCTAAATGAATGTTACTTCCAAGAAAACAAAAGTTGTAGCTGATTCAGTTTTAAGACTTTAACTATAGCTTATCTTTTTCTCTTCCTCCTTTGTATTGGCAGAATAAACCACCTGAACATGCCTCGTAGCCCAACATCAAGTGAAGATGAAATGGCACAAAGCTTTTCCGACTATTCTGTCGAATCTGAATCAGACAGCTCCAAAGAGGAAACTATTTATGACACAATTAGAGCAACTGCTGAAAAACCAGGCAGCAGAATGGAAGACAGTCAGAGCAACACATTAGTGATTCGGATTATAATACCTGATCTGCAGCAAACGGTAAGGTGTATGGCATTGAGATTAAAAACAACAACAAAAGAATTAAAATGAAATTATTAGCTTCACTGGCTTCACTCTGCGGTAAATCTTTACCACTTTTTGATAGGTTACAGGCAAAATTTATGTCGTGTTTTCTTTTAATGTCTACGTTTTGTACCCCAGCGGTATCGCCGACTGATTGCCTGAAGGCACCATCCCATCCAAGAGAGCGTATTTAGTACGTTAACTTGATGAAAGCTGTGACCATAAAGCAAAATCTCTACCTGAGCTGCATTCAGGGGTGTTTGGGTAGAAGAAGGAGAAATAGGAATCTAAAATCTCATCAGAAGAAGAGGGCTGAATAAAAAAACCCCATCACATTATCTCTGCAAAAACCTCCTGCATATATAATCCCACTGCCATCTCCAGTTTCGCTTTTCATGAGGTAGTTTGTGATTGACACTAGACAGGGGTCTAGCAGGAGGTCATCTAATTCCCCCTCTCTCTTTCCCGTATTTGTTGCCTTCCTCTGTCATCCTCCCACAAAAAGATATCCTTCTCAGATAGCTGGTGGCTTTTAGAGCGTAAAGATGAGGAAAGAGAAGCACAAATAAATTTTGCTGCTATGCCTTTACTACACGGTGGTGTTTCTCAGGCTTCCACCCGGAGAAATCAATGCAGTTGTTTGGAAGAAGAATAAAGTGTGGCATTGAACTGCTCCACCATTTTTACAATGACATAAAATCACTATTTTATTCTTTTCCACCTCCTCACTGCTTATACTGCAAACATAGCAAAGAGGATAAAATGAACCTCTTCTGGTTTTCCTAGAGAAGTCATTGGCAAACTGACTTGCGGACTTACGGCTGTATCTGACATCCCTAAATCTATTGGATGAAAATAGGGACTTTTCAACAAAGGATTTCATTTCTCACGTCTTACAGAAAGAATTGAACCCAATTCCATTTGTTAAAAAAATGTCTGAGTGGTCGACCAAAGGAGAAGAAAAGTTATATTTTTATTTAAAAAAAATTAATCTTAGATATTCCTTAGGTATTAGAAATCTACAGTCCAAATTCCTCGGTTGGACTCGATCTTCAGGAGGTCCCTTCCAAGCCCTAACATCCTGTGATACAGTGATTCTCACAAGGAGCTATAAAGTTGTGTTTCTTCTATGGTTGAACGTGTAAAATTCAATGTCTGGAATGTTCAAGTTGGGAAAGTTTGCTGTTGTAACGTTGTAAGTAAATGAAACGTTGTCCTCCCCAAGTGCTACAATAGGAGTAACAATCTCATCGCGGAGAAGGTCCTGGGAGTGAGTTACTGATTCTGTCTAGAACCACAACTTGTCCAGCTTTGTCATTTATTATCTAAATTACCCTGGGCCTCCTTGAATGGTGCTGTCAGGAATTTCAGTTGGTGGTAGGCATCAGACTTTTTTCATTTCAAAGTTGATTATAAAAACACATTCTTTTTTATGGCCGTGTGCTACAAACATCACTCTGTGCTGACATTTAAGATCTGTATCATACTGTGCTGTCACTGAAGATCTATCTCGGATGGAATTACTCCTTTCCTTTTAATTAAGTTCATTTTTGGAATGATAGAGATGGCCTGTCTACAGCCTTCAGGCTGACAGGGAGGAGCTGTTTTGACAGTGTGGCCTCAGGTTTGGGTTGTAGAGCTCTTTTTTTCTGAAGCCCAATCTACGCAGCGCTGCAGAAACTCGGTAGAGATCTGTGTTGGAGTTGGGAGCATTATCTCTTAAATTCTTGCACTTAAAGAAAAATAATCTTTTAGATGAGGATGGCTGCTGCAATTACAGTAGCACTCCACTGGTTTATATGGTTTCAGATGAACCGCTATGAAGAGGCAGTGGTGTGGGACCTGAGCTTCAGAGGGCAGAGCAAGACTGAGGCTGCTGGGAGCCACCCATGGCATTTTAATTAAATCTTGGCTGACGCACTCATCACCTTGGGTCTTTCATTTCAGTATTGATTGAAATACTGAAATCCACTGTTGTACATCTTAAATGGAAAAGGATTTTGCCTGCAGTGAAGTCCTCTGTCAAGCTCTGGCTGGGCATGGTTAGGATTTTATTGATGATCCTGCCAGTTTGCTGTATCTTTGACTGGGTTCAGTGCTCAATGACCACATCCAGTAAAATCAAAAGATTAGTTTTACTTGCTAGGTTTACTCTGCTGTTAAAAACAGAGAGATGTTAGCCTCCCAAAGCCCTCTTATTTCATTACTTTATTTTTTCCACGCCCGTAATAAGTTATTTATTGACACTATTGAAACAATTTTTTTTATTTTCAAAAAGTCATTTTGTGCAGGAAATGAAACAAACCCAATAAGTATCTCTGGGTTTGTTTGTCATTTGTTCATTTTTCTTGCTTTACTTTTGGTATTTTACTTTTTCCTTTTCAATAAGCTCTTAATGAAAAGTAACTCAATTATTTTAAACAGTTCTAGAACAGATGATCTATTTCTGGTTTAATTTATTAGCCCACAAGCTCTTGTACAGAAAAATGTAGGAAAATTTGGAGAAGATCATAGTTCATGAGCTCTGTTATAGCTACAAGCCAAATCCAACGTACACCCCATTTGCTGTATAGTTATAATTAAATTAACTTAAGAGGTGTTTAAAATTAGTCTGTTTAATCAAAGCAGCGTGAGAAGGCATCATTTTGGTTTATGATCTTTATTGGTTTTTAGAAAGCATGATTAAGAATATATTTGTTTAAAAGACTGTCAGTTTAGGGTTTTCTCTAGAACTGGGAAGTGTTAAAGCCTTGGCTAAACTAGGAATCAAAGTTTGCTCATCTGCGGTGACTGTGGTGTAAATGATCTTGATTTCATTTCACAGCTGAGGTGAACACCCAGAGTCATGAGTAGGATGTGGTGCCATAGAAAACTTTATAAATTATCACCCATTGTCAGAAATCTGTCTTGTTGCCCTTTTATACTCATTTGAAACTTTAAAGATAATGTAAATCTTGACAAGTTCATACAAAGCTCTTCGGAAGAGCTGCTTTTTCTGTTCTTATATCAATTCTTTTGGAGGAGACAAATCTCAAAAGGAGACAAAAGGAGACAAATCTCCTTTTCAGCTGGAATGATAATCCAATGTATTGAAACAATACTCAGTAGAAAAAGTAATTTCTTGTTCTTTTAGTGCATCATCTGTATTCCAGTGTCGTTCCTAGCGCAGGAGGGTGGAAATATTTAAATGTGAGACAAATATTTAATAGATCCTTTATAGAGGCAGGACACCAGGTGTAATCTCTTCTGACCAGAAGCTTATTTGCAGTGCATCCAGCCTAGAGGGCTCTGACTTGAGGTGACCCCTACTACTTCCCTTGAGATGGAAATGACATTAACTGGCTGGTTCCTCCTCTCTTTGCGGTAGCAGTGCAGGGATTCTTGGCAGTTTGGGCAATATTCAATTGTGTTTGCCCTTAACGTGAGGATGCTTCGTCCCCAGGGCAGTGCTGTTCAGTGTCATGCTGTGAGTGGCACTGATCAGTGACAGATCTGCATCTTTCTTCCTTGGTAAGCAAAGTTGTCACTCAACAGCCCCCAGCAGTTTGCTGCCCGAGGCGGCTGTCTGCTTTGTGCCTAAAGGCAGCTGTGTCCCTGCATGGTGTTGAATATCTTTTGGTTGTGGAAAACTGGGTGAACTAATGTGTCTGCGCTTTCCTCTCTGATGCCTGGCGTATCTGGCCTTTCTTTTTGGTCTGAATCCAGGGTAAGTCTTCTTGCATCCATTATCAGCCCACGTAGGAACATATCACAAGTGATTCTGCCTGTATCTGGAAGGAGTCTGGTTCTTCTCCAGTAGCTGTTGTCAAGGAAATCTCCTTGGTGTGATATTCTGACAGTGATGTCCCGTGTTTTGTGCTTAGACTTGCTCTTTTTCCCAGACGTCAAGAACAGATCTGTCAGCCAATTGTTTTAAGGAATGTTTTAATTATTATCAACACACGATGGTTGTTCCGCTCTTTTGTTTTATCCGACACTTAAGGCTTTCCCTCTGGGTTATGTCTAAAATCAAAATGCTCAGATTCATATACTTTATTAAATTCTGATGCTGAGATGGGATTGGATCTGCTGAAGACTTCTTTGAAATGCTTTCTGCCCATCTGCTTTGCTGCTCCACTTGAGCAAGGAGCATTTACCGACTCCCCTGGTTGCGTTGGACTTCCCATGCAAAATGTTGTTTGGTAAGTGGCAGTTTGGTGAAGGCAACAGCTTCAGTTGTAGCTACTTCTTGGTTTTCCTCTTCTGCGTTGCTTTTTAGACTTTGGTATCCTTTCTTTACTTTTCTCACTATATATTGGCCTTTAGAATTAAGAATCTTTTCCTTTAGTGTTATTCTTTCTTAGATAAAACACTTTGTGCAATTTTTATCTTCTGAAGGTAGGAACACAGTTGTCACAACTGCAGCTTGAGTCACATTTTTGCTTCAACTGTCCCCATTTTAACTTGTTTCCAGTCTGTGCTGCCCTCCACTGCTTCAGATCTGTCAAAACCCACAGAGCTTTTGGGTTTTCCTTTGCAACTTTTTACAACTATTCTTTTCTATCCCATTCTGTGACTGATTGTTCATTGCTGCTTTCTGTTTATAGTTGATCTCTCCCTTCTTTTGACCTTCTGTTTGACAATGGAAACATTGTGGGTCCTGCTGACAGCTGCTGTTGTTACACCCTTGATCTGGACAGGTGATCTGACTTGTCAGCTGGTGGCAAAGTGGCCAAACTGGTTTTCTTGACCTTTAATCTCATGAAATCTGTATTTTCTGAATGCAGTTTGATGAAGCAAAGCAACGTCCCCAGGAATCAAGTTGAATACCAAGCACAGATCAAATTAAGTGGCTTGCACCATTTTTTTTTCTTCCTGACACCCAACTCTCATTTGCATTTTCTACTTTTTGGTTGTCACATCTTTAATATCGATGTCTCCTAGTGAAAGGAATCTCGTGTTTTGATATTCTGACAATCACGTTTTGGAGGCAGCTGTACAAACCGTTTGTCGTGGTTCCTCACGCGCAGCGCGGGTCTGTGTGATTGACAGCTTCGTGGGTCTGATGAAAAAAGATGTGTTGGTTGATAGATTTTGAAGGGATAAATGTTACTCCTCAGAGATTCTGTATCATGAACGTGATTCCCATTGAATGAATCTCTCCCCTTTAGCTGGAACAGGTGAGATATATTTTTCTCTGCCTCCCAGTCCTGTTGCCCAGTGTTCAGGAATGCAAGATATATAACATATATCTAATTGACCACATCTCGCATGGTCCAGAAAGCTTTAAAATCAACAACACAGGTCTCACATTTCAGCAGCTGCTGTTGACGTGATTTTGAGTGGCCTAACATGGTTTTGATGGTGTTTTTGAGCCACTCGGGGCTTCTTTTTTCATTGTTACTTGAAGGAACCATTGCAATTTGTGTAGCGTATGTAGCTACCCTTCAAGAGAAACCATCCCACTTCATCTGCTCTTGGGATGCAGCAAACAGGGTGGACAGAATAGATCCAGTATCTGTCAGTACAAAATATCTTTATTTCATATGTATTTCTGTAGTTCTTTGCCACTAAACTATCCCTACTTTTTATTGTGTTCCCTAATAAGTCATTGAAGATTAGAAAAAATTATCCAGACCTTTTCTGACTCGGCGATTGTCTCATTTTCTTGTGGTCAGTACACCATGTTAACCTAACAAATTCTTACTTACTTCATAACTAAAGCAATGTGTAGTTTCTGCTGTGTAGATTCAGCTGACTTTATTTGCCCTCAGCACAGGAAGGACATGGACCTGATGGAGTGGAGCCAGAGGAGGCCACAAGGATGAGAGGGGGCTGGAACACCTCTCCTGTGAGGATGGGCTGAGGGAGCTGGGATTGTTCAGCCTGGAGAAGAGAAGGCTCTGGGGAGACCTAACAGCCACCTTCCAGTACCT
>JAAGNO010031274.1:27805-39199 GCA_033439905.1 Ceryle rudis
TGAACTGGGGAGCCCAGAACTGGACACCATACTCCAGATGTGGTCTCAGTGGGGCGGAGTAGAGGGGCAGGAGAACCTCCCTCGACCTGCTGCCCACACTTTTCTTTATGCCCCCCAGGAGACCGTTGGCCCTCCTGGCGAAAGTTAAGTCCTCCCATTCACTCCAGAGCTGGTTCTAAACATTAGACTCTGAGTAAAATAGCATCATCTTGGCTAAAAATCTTTCCCCGGAATGCTTGCCTAGGTTGTACGATAACCACCAGATGAATGCATCTCTTTCCAGGCTTGCCGATATGGGCACGTCCAACATCTCGAGCACCTTCTCTTCTACGGCGCGGATATGTGCGCGCAGAACGCCTCGGGGAACACGGCGCTGCACATCTGTGCCCTGTACAACCAGGTGAGCAGAGCCAGCGCTGCAGGGGCACACTGTCCTCCTTCAGTGACATAAAGATCCCTGGCAGGAGCTGAGGAGTCACCTCTACCTGGCTCAGTGGGTAGGGATGTGTTGCTTCAAGGGAGTCCGGTCCCCTGGAGACTGGAAACCAGTGCTGTAAGAAAATGACCTGTGGCCAGGGAAAAAAAAAAGGCACAACTGAGGTAGAAATGCTAAATCTTTCCTGCCCATCCACAGAAACAGAGGCTCATAGAGTTTTCTGTTTAAGAAGTTTACTGGTTTGCTGTTAGAGATGCTGTTTCCTTGCTTTTAGTCAATGCATTTTGGATAAATTTCCCATTATTAGCGATCTATCGAGGCAAGTTACACTAAAGATGAACATAGCTCATTATTTTTATCTCTTTACTATTCAATGAAGTGTTGCAGGTTTTAAACAGTGGTCTGAGAAACTAGAAATAATATAATGAACCCCATTTTTATTAGTATTTTATTCACCAATTACAAATAAGGCTGCTGACTGTAGATAGCAGGAGTATACTTATTAATTAGGAAATAAACCATCCTGTTCTACCATTCATAATGCTAACTGATATGTGAGAAATAGGGATGAAAGCTGTAATGTGTTAAGAAACTCTTACGGGGTTCTTTTTATTGCATCATATCTAAATATTTGTGTCCTATTTAGAATTTATGGCTGTTTTGCTAGAATTTAAATTAGAATTAAATAAGAAATACTTGAAGAATAGTGTGAAAACTGTCTAGATTATACAGAAGGTATGGGATTCTCTGTTAGTTACAACTTGTGTAGTCATTTACAAATAGTAGAATGATTTGATAGCATTTTATACTCTCTCTGCATGGATGGGCTGGGGAGGGAATGAGTTTTATAACTTAAGTTAAAGCACAGCACGTATAAATTTGATTTAAGGAAAACACAAGTCTTCAGTTGTGACTAACTAGTGAAACATCTGTTAGAACATCTGCTTCTTAATTAATTACCACCTTTTTTCAGAAGTCTTGTCAAGAGAAATTCCTTAATTAGGTCTAAAATACCCTCAACTTAAGAAATAAAAATAGAATTTATGGGGATAATTTGATATTTTTCAAGACTGTTGACTTGGGGTGTGTGTCATAATTGATAGAAATTCAGGAAGAGCCTAACCCTACAAATCTTCCCCCTTCATTTGGAGGATTTCAAGTATGCTTAACACTCACTTTAACCTCATTTACTTCACTTTTCACGAGTAAGAATTTTGAAGCCTGGGCCATAATGCAGAGAAAAATGTGAACTCGTCTCTATAGTTGGTTTGGGGTTGGTTTTTTTTTTTTTTTTGGTAATCATTTTCTTGCAGTGCTTTCATGGCTTTTACAAGATCGTACTCTTTTAGCAAAGGTTACACAGTACGATGCTGAAATTAGAATAACCCTGCAGAATGACAGTATTTTTCATGTAAAGAGGTGGTTTTCTCCTGACCTCAGGGGAAAAAAAATTTTTCTGTAGAAGTCTTAGAGACTCAAACTGGCATTACAATTACAAATTTGCCAGTATTTTTGTAGTTATTAAGCCCAGCTTTGTGAAGGGAAGTTTAACAGCTTGTGACTCCACTGTCATCGAGTGTATGTGAAAAGAAAAGGTTTTCCCCAGGGTGCTGTGAAGCATAACCTATGCTGATTTATTTTTTCAGTGTTCTAAAAGGGAGTTGAGAGTTGGTACAAGTTAATGTGGAAGGAGCAGCAGGCTCCTTCTTACCTCTTGATTCCTGTAGATGGAGTCATTACCCATTGGATTTTCCCTTCCAGTCTTCCCTGGGGAATTTTCTTGAGATGCTTTCTGAAGTTGGTAATTCTGTTCTTCCTGTGCGTCTTCTCACTGCTGATCTAAATAAATTACTGGGGTTTTTTTAGAAGTGATTTCATGGCCATCCAACAACTCGGTGACATCCAAAATGCCTCTGCATTTTGCAAATAACAACGCTGGGCTGAAGTGTGTCTTCTTCCAGTCAGTGGATTGGGTTCTCTATGAAAACTGTTGTAGTATTAAATCAGGTAATTAGCTTTCAGATGACAAATTGAATCTAATCTGCTGACAAGCCCACACTTCTCTGTGAAATTCTTTTGAATCTTACGTAGTCTGAAAAGCTACTGCGTATTCAGTTTACGTGTGATGTAATGAACTGAGCAACACTAAGCTCTCAGTATCAGAAGTTCTTAGGTTGTCAGAGCTAAAATACGTGCTCACAGGTATTCTGGCCATTGTAGGCAGCACCTTAAAAACAGAGAGCTCAAAAATGTGGAATTTCCATGGAATTAAAAGACAGAAAAAGTAATCAAAATCATTTCTAGTGGTGACTTTTTTGCTAACTCTCCCTGATTTGTTCACCTTAATGATGATGGGGAGGAGACAAAAGGGAGGGAGGATGAAGCTAGAATTGTTTCTGTTTGTTTCAAAAGAATAAACAAATAAATGAACAAACAACAGTACTTCAGATATGTTTTCTTGAAAAGTCTTATCTTGAACAATCCAACCTCTTCGACAAAACTTTTCTTGTCGGAGCCATTTAATAAGTAAATCACTTTACGTGTCTTTTGTTACACTGCAGACAGTTAAATCTGTAGAAGGGTATTAAATGTGAAATTTTTGGGGGGTTGTAGTGTTGGCTTATTTATTCTGGTAACCAAATGAATATTCAGCCAATAAATACAGTGTGTTTCTTAATCTCATTATTTTTATCCTCATGTTCTTGATCAAAATTAGGCATTTTAATGGTAAAGGGTTCTACTTACATTTCCAGTGTGTTTACTAAGCAGCACCTGCTAGAATAGTGGAATAATTTTTATTATGGGAATATAAAATAGTGTGCAAGCCTAAAATCATTTAGGAGTCAGTCAAAAAGGAATTCTTGGAAAAATAACCCTGAAAAGTAGTTGTTTGTTTGCTTGTTTTTGAATTGACCTGGAGGTCTTCAACTAGATTGCAGCACATTTACTTTCTTTGGATGGCTGCTGATACAGAACGCAGAAAAATGAGAACAAAATTAGGACATTTTACACATTCCTCTTCATCTTTTTGTGTTTAGAGATACGGAGAACACACCTAATGTGCAGATTTCAGCACGAGCAAATGAGACTATGTCAATTAATTATATACCATAAAATAATTACCATCTGTGAGGTGTTTGTTAAATATACCATCGTGAGATACGGTCCATTGTGTTGTTTCAGTCTGTTAGGCAGGATAGGAAGTGCAGGTACAAAAGGATACCTTTTGGGAGTGTTGAATCGTGGGGAAAGGGTAGGATAACCACCTCCACAGATACATTCAGGACAACCCTGGGATGGATTAGACTTAAGGGGATCTGCTGTGATCACTAACGATACAGAATGATGACAATTATTTTCAATCACAGTTCCTGCACATTCACTTATGACTCAGAAGCTAGCAAATAAGCTTCATTTCTGCCACTAAACTAGCTGAATTATATAATTGTTTTCTCTGGCTGCAAATTTACTCTTAAAAGTGAAAGGTAACTCATTGAACGACCTCATTAGGCAGATCTTTGTAACACATCAGAAATCTGGAAGGCACAACTAAATTAGTAGAAATATTTATGACCAGCGGTCCAAAAAATTCCTTTTAAGGGATTTTCTGTGCAGATTTCCTCGGTTCAGAGGGCCTGAAGTCGTACTTTTCTCTTTTTAGAAGGGCTGTATTGGGTTTGCACTGTGACTGTTGGCGTTTTTTAGGTGAAAAAAGAGAAGATAAGACTGGTCAGAGCAGTATGTGTAGCCAGACAAATAATTTCAGGTA
The DNA here is from genome assembly GCA_033439905.1 of Ceryle rudis. Lineage (NCBI taxonomy): Eukaryota > Metazoa > Chordata > Aves > Coraciiformes > Cerylidae > Ceryle > Ceryle rudis. The sequence goes on from JAAGNO010031274.1 coordinate 32,011, forward strand.
TATTGAAAAGCAAATAACCATACATTAGATGTTTAAAATTGAAGATAGGTTGGAAAAAAACCCAGAACACCCCAAGACCCAACAGAAAAGTTTATTTCCCTCCTATTCCTCTACATTTATTTACACTTGCAGATTGTTTCCACTTTGCAAACCACCTAAATCCTTGTCAGGTTTGAAGTGCTATTTTAATAATGTAATTGCTCAGGTTATTTCTTTTCCTTACGTCTTATCTAAGAAAATCTATACCAAACAGCAACACATCTCATAGTCACAATATCTTATTAACAAACTTACTCTTGTGCCATTTTCAGGAGAGCTGTGCAAGAGTGCTGCTGTTCCGGGGAGCCAACAAAGAGATTAAGAATTACAACAGCCAGTCTCCATTCCAGGTAAAAACAGAAAAGAAATACCCATTGCCCCTGCCTCCTCCCCTGAAATATTTGCCATAAAAAGCTCACGTGAACTTGGTTTTGTGGAGAAGTTACACTTCACAAGGCTGAAAAAAGCTACAGAGTGAAATAATGGGTGTTGTGGAAACTGTGGCTTTTGTTTAATGCAATAAATGAAGAATAATCAGGAATGAGAGAAAAAACACACACCTTCTTAGCTGGTCTGGTGACACTGGGAATGAGTTTGAGAATTCAATGAGCTGTTGATGACAAAACATGAAATCACTGGAGTCTTGTGGTTGGATGTGTCTTGCTTTGTGATTATCTCCGGCCCCACGTAAGAGAGATCCGAGGAGTGACTGGGCAGCTAAGCTTTGCTTTTTCCTTCCTGGGATCTGAGGCCAAGAGCTGGGCTAAGTTTCCAAGATGGGATTGATTTCATGCACTCTCAGTGGAAAAAGTTGAAGTTGTCACCTATACCTCCAAAAGAAAATCAAGTCTTTGGATTAATCAAAACCCATCAGATGTTTTTTTCATCATTTTCTTACATTAGTTTGAGAAAGCTTAATTAAAAATCCAAATGGAAGGGGATTGTTTGTCCAAAGGGTTGTCAGGTATGGCTGACAACCTTAAGCCCTCGTTTCTGAAGCAGTTGTAATTAGCCTGCGTTTCAGAGAAACATTCATAATGCAAACTGACATGTGAGAAGTAGGGATGAAAGCTGTTAATGTTGTAAGGAAAAGGAGCAGTGAGATTTTTTTTTTTTCAAGTTATAGAAAATAGTACTTCTGGAAGAATGATGGCACAGTCCCATTGAAAGGAACTGATCTGTTGTGAAAAGTGTGTGTGTGGGGGGTTATTTCCCCAAACCGAGTAGACTTTCAACCAAAAGAAATCCTGATTTACCTTTGCTTGTTGTATCTTTCCCATTATGTCCTCGCCCCATAGAATTGAAGGAAGATTGCCTTTTCTCTCTAGCTTTGAAATAGTTGGAATATTCACTGTGTCCACGTGTGGCTCAGAGTTGACTCCTCTAACTTTACGTGTAGATAGCACCTCTGAGTGCCAGGCTTTTTAAAACAACTCAGCCAAATATTTTCCTATCAGTTTAATTAGCTCCATATTTTGAAGGTTTTCTGGACTAATTTGTGGATCTCAAAGAGGTTAAGAGTTCTGCCTGCAAATCCCAGCCAGATCATTGCTTACTTTCCCCAAATTGGGGAAACAATGCATTAATAATTTAATTTTAGGCACCATTTTTGGACGGCTAATAGCTTGCCATCTAAAAATACGCTTAGCACAAACTCAACTAAGTACTAGCTAATACTTTTCACTGCACCTTAGAATTATGTAGTGATTAAAAAAGTAGAATAAGAGAAGGCCCTGCTAATTGGAGGGATGGGTTCGAGTGTGATCTCTTTACTTTGAGTGATTAGATTATTTTATTACTTTATGTCTTTAGGATTAACTTTTAGGATTTTATGTGGGGAGGGTAAATGGCAAGGAAAATAGACTCCGTTTGTATTCCTCTTTGTGCTGACTGCTACAGCGTGCTCGTTCTTCCTCTTAGAACAGAGAAATACAGAGGGAAAAGGCAGAAAAGAAAATATTTGTTAAAAGCTAATGCCGATGGTTGTAGGGCTTCAAGAAGTGAAGGATGTGACTAGCCAAAAGTAAATGAAATCAAATGAGCACAGAGGACAGAAGAAAAGAGAATGTTATAGCTGTGGAAGTGCATTTGCTAACCTGTGACTTATTGCCTGTCCCTATGGAACGAAATCCTATTTGTCATCATTTACGATATGTTAGACTTCTGGTGCTTGGGCTTTTGACTGGTCGCTCTTCTCCCAGCACAGACAGAAGGACTGAGAGTTAGGCTGGCTTTATTTTATCCTTTCCAGATCCATATACATTAAAAAAATAAAGGGCAATGAATTTCCAGCTTTTTACTCTCTGGTGGCTTACTTTTAGGTGTAGGGAATGTAGGAAAAGTTCAAGTTTTTCCAGATGGGGTGAGTAGAGAAAACCCTGATGCCAGCACTGCAATGAAGCAGCATTAGAATGAATTCTTTGCCATCTGTCTGTTGCTGACCCAGTCGATCAAACACCACAAGTGGAGCTGTTATAAAATTATGCAGAATCCCCTTGAGTTAATAGCATTTTGCATACTAAAAATGTTTACTCGTGTAATCAGTAGCAAGGAACATCGAAGCATCTCCTATGTACATAATGAGGATGGTTGTAGCTGCAGCATCTATTCCTTTGAGTAACCTCCATTACAGTCTTTTCTCAGAAATCAAACAGGATGATTCTTTTGAATTGCTGCTTAGAAAATTGATGATTTGAAAACGGTGCTATTCTGTAAAACAAAAGTATCCAGACGTGGAGAAATTTGTGTGTTGCTTTCAAGGCCTGCCAAAGAGTTATTTATTTAGATGAAAATGAGCAGCAGAGTTTGCATCTAGCATTGGTGTCCTATGAATATAGTGTAATTTTACCACCAAAAAAATTTTTGCATGTGTTCACTTCTTACCAAATCACAGCGCTTATTAACACGAGCCTGGGGTTACCGGATCATATGGGAAGAAAACTAACCTGGGCTGAAACGAGTTCTTTACCATGAGAGTGGTGGGACACTGGAACGGGTTGCCCAGGGAGGTGGTTGAGGTCCCATCTCTGGAGATATTCAAGGTGAGGCTCGACAGGGCTCTGAGTAGCCTGACGTACTTGCTGATGTCCCTGCTCACTACAGAGGGGTCAGACTCAGTGACCTTTAGAGGTCCTTTCCAGCCTAAACCATTCTATGATTCTATGAACTCTGTGCCACTTAATTCAGGCATCCCATGCTGTGCACACATCTCTGCTGGGGATCTGGCAGAGATCTGTCCTTTCTGCCTTCTCAGTGCCCAGCGGAGTTAGCGCTGTCGAGGCCACAACAAAGCTTGTTTGTATTTCCCAGTCGAGCACCTAAGCTTTTATTAGCTACCTGGGAAGGAATGTGTTTCGTCCTGACTGATTACTGGGGTCCGTGAAGTTAGTAATCAGTGTTGAGTTCAGTTGAGGTCACCGACAGTTTAAGTCTGTCTGTGACTGTCAACCAGAGCAGATCATGCTGATACTCTGCAGTAACCAAATAAGGGTCAGCAGAAATCTCCCTGCATGTTTTTGTGGGGTCCTCTCTGCTAACGAGTATTAACACTCGTATGGCTGTGGAGTCAATCTCCCTCTGTCATCCCTGGGTATGTTCCAAGTAGATTAGAGCAATTCCTGCGTCACTGTCCTCAGTCTAAATGTGAGAATTTTTTGTGTACTGTGCATTTCAGTTAAAGGGTGACCAGCAGTTAGAGGGAAGATGAAACCTGTGCCACATCATTATACTGTATTCACCTACTCTGTTTATTAATCATTTGCTTATCTGTCCTATCTTGGCTGGGCAATCTAAGTACCTTCTAAACTAATTATTCTGTGCTAACAGATGGAAAAAACCCATCAGCATTGCAGAGCTGGAAGTACCAGCTAATAATACATATATAATATATAAATCTTCCGTGGCCATTTTTCTTTTGAACTACCTAAAATCACAGCAGGTCTGTGCTTTCATTCGTAACACTGAACTTGGATGTGCACTCCACCCTACCTGCTGTAAGTACTGCTGATGCCTCTACAACCACTCATAACCTTATGACAGAACATGGTATGGTGCTGAGGGACATGGTTTAGTGGTGACCTGGCAGTGCTGGGTTAACAACTGGACTTGACGATCTCAAAGGTCTCTTCCAACCTAAACAGTTTTATGGTTCTGTGCTGTTTGCCACCAACGTACGGTACATCGATTTACAGCTCTCGCATACTGGCTTAGGAAATGCTGAACTGTAACTTCTGTTCCTGCTGTAGGTTGGCTTTAAAGTTTTCAGTGATTTTAAGTTGGTTGGTTGGTTTGTTTTCATTTTTTTTTCCTCCATTACATTTCTATTTTATTAGTAAACTCTCCCAAAATACCCTTTCAGAACAGCCCCGATATCCTATTAATGTCCATAACTACTTAGTTTTCCATACATTTACTGTGGATCTAAATGAATGTAAACCAATTTCTTTCTGGCAAATATTAATCCAGTAAGTCAGAAATCTCAGAGTTTTGCAGTGTTTACAAGCTGTTGGAATCTGTTGTGTAAGTTAAAATGAACAAGCACCTTATTTATCACGTTTCTCCTTTTTCCTTTAGCGAGCAGAATCTCTCTATGAATAATTAATGTTTTCATATGGGCTATAAAGCACTTTCAAGCTTCGAGCCAATAGCACTATTAATTAGTCAGTGTTTTTAAAGCATATGTGTTCAATTATATGGAAGAACTATTCTGAGGTGGCATTTAGTGACACCTTTTAATGCAGAGTTGTACCTGAGAACGGTTTCTCTCTCAGCTGTACCTTTTCATGGACCGGTCAACACGGGTTATTGATACACTTGTGTTACACAGATGGCAGCAGGAGCAGCAACCTTCCACGTTCACTGCAGGTAGAACTGGTCCTTTCAGTGTGTTGGCTGCCCATCTATTTTTAATTGCTCATATTTTTGCCAGATTTGAATTAGTTGAAATGAAATTTCCATGCCTGGTATCTCAAGCGGCATTGTTCGCAAAAAAACAGAATGATTCAGCTATTTCGGGGTATGGGTGAGGGAAAACATGTGTTGTTTTGCTCAGACTGAAAAACCCTGTTGACCCACCTCCTCTTGTCCCATCTCCCCTGTTGTGTTATGTTGTTTTGTTTGGTTTTGTTTTGTCTTCTTTAATTGCCTTGCATGCTGTCGGTGATCTCCATGTTAATAGCGTGGCAGGGTAAACTGGTTTGCAGGCTGACTCAAATACAGGGGCTCCAAAACCAGACTGCGTATTTGGAAGCTAAGCTGGCTGGGGGGAATATAGCCAGGCAAAACTGAGCAGGGGTAAGTAATCATTGAGCTTGGACATGGGTGGGAAGGCACAAGACCGGCTGAGACTTGGGCTGGGAGCCTGAGCCCAAAAGAGTAGAGTGAATGGAGCAAGACCGAGACTGATAAGGGTCTTGGGGAGATCTTTAAATCATCAAGGGCAGAAGAGAAAGCAAATCAGATTAGAGGGGAAATTGGGACTGACTCTGTGAAAAGGGAGTCTTGCTTGGGTGGTGATGCTGGCGAGGATGCCTCAGACCGTAGGGACCGAGCTGGGAGGCCAGGGACGGTGCGGCTGTCGCAAGGTGCTCCCAGCCCTGCTAGTGGTCCGTGAAAAATCAATCTTGTTTATTATCCAGCATATCACTAGAATGGCTTCCCAAACCCCAATTTTGATGGAGGTTATTATAGTTTTGAATTTCCATCTATTTTGATGAATTTTACAGCCACAGGACAAGAAGTTATTCGCAGGTATTTTTGCTCTCTGACTTATTTTTGAAAGGGTGAAACTCAGAAAACCCAAAAATCTCCGATCGGTGCCTCAAGAAGGCACCTTTACAAGGATAAAGTCATATTTTCTCTCTTGATGTTAAAATATGTAAGTGTTGTGTTAATGGAGCATATGAATTACACAAGGTCTTTGTTTTTGCCAAGTATTTCTTTTCATCCTAATTTGTTTCCTGAAGCACCGGTGTGAAGAATACATCATTGGCAAAAAATACAGCTCTTACGGTGCATTCTACTTTTAGTCAGACTTCCAGCTTTTTTTTTTCCTTCTTTGACTGAAATAATTAAATTTATTTATGCTTGCCTTGGTCGTTTTAATTTTTTTCTGTTAGGTCACTGCTTGTGTTGATCACTTACATTGTGTTCTGCGATACAGAAATGCTAAATAAAGGACAAGCTGTCATGGAAGAGTGTACAGTCTAATGTGCACTTAGTCATTATTTGTTGTATTTGGAGACTGATAGGAAAAGATGGAAGGTTTTAATCACGTAAAAACCCCAAAAGTGCTGGAATAAGTGTAGTAAAAAATTCTCCGGAATGGCTTTTTTTTTGGAAACAGAGATCTTCGTAAGAACAGCATTTAGCATCTCAAGATAAGCTATGGATTTTTCCTTTAGAAAAATATCATAGCGTGTGAGAACGTATATATGCAGGCGAACTCAACAGAATTTCTTAAAAAGACATCATTAAAATGAAATAAAAAGTAATAAAACGGAGAGAGTCTCACGGTGCTCGATCCAGATGCGAACAATGATTAGTTATGATATGTTTTCTCATCAATTACCTCAAAGTGCTATTTATACAGAGGAACACATGTTCTCGTTCGAGAAAAAAGCTTTTTGGGAATTCTGTAGATCACCTTGGGTGTATTTATGCCTTTGTGGTGCTGATACGGTGTCTGTTTGGGTATAGGAGGAAATGTTGGCAAATGAAAACATCCCTGAGAATAACAGGGATACAAGAAAATTGTTCCAAGTAACACTTTCAACAGGAAAGCGCTTGACGGCAAGTTGGAAGTGACCTCGAGTGTCAGCAAATTTCCTGCTACTGTCAATTTTTGAAGCATTGACAAACTCTTAGGCAGCTACTTCTCCTTACTGCCCTATGAGGTACAGTTACCAAAGGTCAATATTTGGTTCATTATTCAGCTGGGGACAAGCAGATAAGAAAGCAGAATCATAGGATCGTCTGGGTTGGAAGGGATCTTCAAGATCATCGAGTTCAGCCGTTCCCCCAGCACTGCCAGGGCACCACTGACCCCTGGCCCTTAGCACCACAGCCCAGGGCTCTGAAACCCCTCCAGGGGTCACGGGGACCCCATCCCTGCCCTGGGCAGCCTGGGCCAGCCCTGGACAACCCTCAAGGA
>JAAGNO010031274.1:39299-55473 GCA_033439905.1 Ceryle rudis
CACCACTGACCCCTGGCCCTTAGCACCACAGCCCAGGGCTTTGAAACCCCTCCAGGGGTCACGGGGACCCCATCACTGCCCTGGGCAGCCTGGGACAGCCCTGGACAACCCTCAAGGACTTGAAGAAATTGTTCCTCAGCTCCAACCTCAACCTCCCCTGGGGCAGCTTGAGGACATTTCTTCTTGTTCCATTGCTTGTTACGTGGCAGAACAGACCAACCCCCCAGCACATAATACTCTTGCTGAAAATATGAGCCAGCAAAGATACTTCTGCCCAAACTTCTTCTATTGCAGCTACATTTGAAAAGTCAGATGTCACCCTAAGAGGCTTTCACTTACACTCTGGCTTGGCTTGGTAAGGGCTGGTTATAGTGGGAGATACATATGGAGACAGAATGGGGTTAAAATCCATTTACCTTGACCCAGCGGTGGTTTGCGTAGTGCTGACAGATCACTCCTGACCTTTATTTGAAACCCTGGTTATTTTTCAGAAGAGGAGACAAATGGAAGTAATGCAGTAAAACAAAGAAACGAAATTATCTGATTATCTTATACTAAGAAAGGCAAAATATTGCCACACTGAAAAATGGTAAAAATACTGCAGAATATGTTGGGTTTTGATTTAAAAAACCGTATTTTTGCTGCTGCTCACTCGTTACATGGCTGTAAATTTATGGATGAGTCTCCGTGAGACCATCTTGTGTATCGTCCTCCACATAAGTGATCTGAGACCCTTTTTTCTTCCCCGTTTTGCTTTCTCTCCCTGCTCAGACAGGCATGTCCAGCTGAGATACCTCAGGTGTTCTCACATGTAGCAGGATCTCCCTGGGAGAAGCAGAGTGTCTCTGAGGGAACTGGGAACCAATCTGTTTGGTTTTCCACCAAATGGACAGGTGGACTTCCAAAAACTCAGAAGCAACTGAAACGAGGTTATAAAAGCCAACAAAACGAAGCAAACTAAATTGTAAGGGTCACTACCAGTTCTTTCCTCAAAGTAAGAAAGGCTCGTGAGTGTGATTCAGCCGCCATGAGTTGTCACGGGTGAATGCAAGAGGCGATGGAGATTTGCATAATCATCATTTAATTACAAGGTTTCGATAGCAAGGTTGAATATTGCTGCTGTGATTTTTCTTTAGATGATACCCTGGCAGCGAGGGTAAGTTCTCAAATAGCCTGATCATAACTGAGCAGTCACATATAAAGTGTCTTCTCCTTGTGAAAAAGGTCAGCGGTGACAACTGGGTGTATTTTATGATTTTTTTTTTTTTTTTTTGGTCCTTGTATCTATAAAAAGCCCAGTAAACGTTGTCATTGGAAACGCTTTTATTGCGTTGTTGTGTCTGTCAGAAGCAATGTTTGTATTTTTATTGGGTTAGGACAAATTGTTTATACAAATGTTGCATCTCTAAGACATCAAAAAACCTCATTAGTCCTAAGAAGGGAGGTATGTGAACAACATTAATATAAAATGTCTGTTTATTTACATTGCATTGTTCCCAGGGTTTTACAGGTATTGAAATGGAAATGAGAGGCATCGTAGAAACATCCAGAGAGTGACAGATAGCCAGTAATTTATTTTTTTTTTTGTCAGACTCTGGCCCAGCTTTAACCGCGGGAGAGCTGAGAGATGTTGTTCTTTTATGAATTCTTGATTACTGTACCTGTGTGTGTGATATAAGAAGATTAAACCTTATGGGAAATTTGTTCCACGAGCCCTAGATAAGCATGCTTACAGTAATCAGCTCCATTTAAATTTTACTTTTTTGTTCCACCCTGTTATTTTGAGATATTACCACCATTCGGTTTCTCTATAAAATGTAATACCTCATTAGATTTTGCGTGCCATTATTATGCGTCTGTAATCGCTTTAGTGACACTGGTTGAATCAGTCAGTGCTAATGGACCAGAGATATCAGAGCAAATGAAATCCGCCTTCTGCGCTGCTTCTGCCGTGATGACCAGGATGCCCAAAGGTGTCCTATTGGTCTCCTGTGTTCCTCTGTCTGCTCGTATCCAAAAGGATTGTCACAGCTTCAAACTAGATCTAAGGAAGGATTTTTTTGATGCTGAGGATGGTGAGAGCCTGGCCCAGGCTGCCCAGAGGAGCTGGTTGATGCCCCATCCATGGAACCATCCCAGGTGAGGCTGGCCGGGGCTCTGGGCAACCTGCTCTAGTTGAAGATCTCCCTGCTCACTGCAGAGAGGTTGGACGAGATGACCTCTAAAGGTCCTTTCCAACCTAAATCATTCTGTGTATTTACACTTGCACTTCTGGGCAACACTGATAGTTTTATTTTGTGTCCACACAGTGCTGAGCACAACCTGGGAGTGACATTCTTGTCACTTCAGGCCTGCAAGTGCAGTGTAGTGCTCACAGTTAGGATGGTCGGGTGATGTGGTAGCATGATTTCTTACTTTTGCAGGCCTTTACGGTCCATTCAGTATTAATTTCTGGTAATATGTAGAAATAAGTTCTTGTTACTTATCAAAATGGAGGATCTGTGCCTCTAGGACAAACTTAGCATCTTCTTGCGTTGCCATTTGGAGAGAACATTCGTGACAAGCAGTTGGCACACGCTGCCATCCCGTGTCCCTCTTCATCAGAGCATCTTACTGGCATAGGCCACTGCTTCCAAAGGTTCTGTTTGAGATAACCCACAGCGTTTGGAATGAATCCACCAAATGTAGTAGGTAAAATAATCATAGTTTTTTTTATTATTTCATCCTCAGGGCTTTCAAAAAGCATTTTCAGCCATTCGAGGAAGCGGTTTAAGCAACACTGTATTAAGTGTTTGCAGAACTGAATCCCAGAAACAGTTTTCACTGTGAAATAGTGGGCAGTAGCTGCTGCCTGCAGTGAGTAGGAAGACATTTTCCTGCAAATGTTTTGAGGAAGAAGCTGCTAATATAGCACAGTTTGGCTTTTCCACGCCGACTGCATTCAGAGGTGGAAGTTTTTACCCTACAGCAGCCCAGACCTATAGACACTTGAGCTGAGTTTTCTGTATGAGCCGATGCTTAGTGTCATTTCATGGAAAGTGAAATCTAGCAAATAGGACACTTTGTGTTTTCCTAAAAGGGTTCCCTTGAAGAAGATTGCATTTCATGGCTTTTTGATTTAGCATATTATTGGGAGGGAGGAAGGAAATTAAGTCAATTTTATTACTGGCTGTGTCTTATCTGATTCATCAGATGCTGCAACCTGGCTTTATCTGCTTTTAGTAAATACTCCTTTGAAATTGCTGCTCGTCCATGTAGCAGTAATAAGGATTATGTAATAACTGGCTTTTGATGGCTCTTTCCAGCTTGAGCTAGATTTTCCCGAGGAATGAGTCTGTAATTGTAAATCTATCACGCCGTTTGCTTTTGCTTTTCCATATTAATTATTAAAACACAAGCGTAGAAAAACGCATCGTAGGTGAGAATGACTTGGTAGGTGGCATTTTAGCAGAGAAGCAGAAAGAAGATAGAAGTTTGTTGTGGGTTTGGTTCTTTTTTTTTTCTCTGTTTTTAAAATAGATCCAAACATCAAATTTCCCGATACATGCAGTGACAGTGGAGAAGGCTTAATGCAACCTGTACTAAGTAGGGGGACCTAAATCTCTTATTTATTTCTCATCTAAAGAAACAGCAGGAAATAAAAGAATGTTGCAAAGCAGCAGCAAAGTTGTGCCTGGGATGAATTTGCCTGTACGGTCCGTTTTGGTTTTCTGACGTGTTCCGTGGTGACGTTCATGGACTTGCCCGAGTATTCAGTTCAACACTTTCTGACAGGCTGGTTCTTGCATAACAAGGGCTCCTTTTGTCATAGGAGTTAAGTTTGCATTTCAAAGCCAAGAGAGGGAGATGATTTAGAAGTGATTTGCTCCCACTTTGTGAGGAAAGGACTTATATTTTATTATCTCGGTGTCCATGCAGGCTTATGTTAATCTGCAGGTATTCAGTCATGGCTTATTCCCGTGTAAGAGTAGTTCAGCTTCAAGAACACGGTTGTGCATGTGCATGAAATGCCTAAAATAAAATGCAGGCTCTACTTTTTAAATCCTAAGAAGTTTACGAGGAAACCAGCAAGGTTGCCTAGAGGCATTTTGAGTGTCAGTCCAATAGAGAGTCCTGCTAAGATGGCACTGCAGGAGATGGAGAGAGACTAGGAGGTCATCCAGTGTGACAGCCTTCTCTTCATTTTGACTGGAATTCACTAAGCCAGTCAGCTCTGGCACTGCTTCATGGCTACTGAGTGTATTTCAGCAGACCCAGAGGGGCTGTAAAATCTCTTGCAAGCAAACCCAGCCTTTTTGCAGTGAAAATGTGCCAGCGCCGTTGTGCTCGCAGTGTACTTTTTTTGGTAATACTCAGCTAAATACATATTGTGTATTTGGATGCCCGTCGTTTTATGTTTGCTTATTTTGTAAATACTAATTGCTCAAAAATATTTAGGGTAAAATCCTTGGATGGAATTCTGTTTGATTTCACTGGGGTGGAAGTGTGTTCCTCACACTTAAGATTCTTTCAAAGCTATGTTACCAAATCTTTCTATCTAATGTATTCGACTGAATATGATTATTTTTAATTAACACTTCCTGGCTTTAGCACTGTGCTATTCTTTTAAGCTATACAAAATTATACTGCAGCAAATAACGGAAGTTTTTAACTTGTGGGAGATAATTTGCCCTAGCTGAAAACAAGATGCTTTCTCCTCTGAGCGAAGATTTCGGAAGAGTTTTGGGAGGCAAAACCCATGCTTGGGTGGCTATGGTTGTGATGGTTTTTTCCATTCCCTGAGAAGAGTGTGGGACATTGTTACATTCCTCACAGCAGCTGCTGCTTAGAAGTCTCTTTGTCATTGCCCAGCTGAGATGTTGACCTTGTCCCACCTATTGTAGGGTACTTTCCGTGAGGCTTAGCTCCAAGGCTGTGAAAAATGCTTCGATTTTAGTGCTGTGCGTAGCAGAACTTGAAGTTTAAAAACCTAGTATTCGATTACTATATAAAAATAGCCCGGGTACCAGCGTGAGGTGGTCCTCACCAGGGAAGCCGCTGAGATTGCTCGGAGGGCTTACGTAAGGGACTGCACCCAGCTCGACGGAGCTGCCTACTGCTGCGCTCTGGAGAGCATGAATACCCTGACCTTAATACTAAGGCGAAGTGATCGTGGCGAGGCTTTGTTTAAACGGTGCTAAAATGATCAAGGGGATGATGAAGAGCCTCAAAGAAATATTGGCCCTTTCCCATAATTTATATTTTCAGATGCTAAAACTAGTTGTTGAGCAAATGTAAGGTGTCTATTTTAAGATACGGCATGTCAATACTTGACTACAGATGGCTCCGTGAATCATAGCTGGAAGAAGGAAAATGTTAGACACTAAGATATTGTTGCTAAGAGATTTTTGTACACAGTATGCTAACATGTGCTGGCAAATTTGGGAACAGTAGCAGCAGCATGCTTTGGGAGAAAAAAAATTTCAGTGGTGAAGAAACTGTCTTCAAAGGACTATTTAAAGGATAGTAACATTATTGTGCTTTGTTGTATCAAGAACTGATGAAGATGAAATTGTCTTTCAAGCAGATAACATTCAGAAATCTTCCGAAAGGTAAAGCTAAGCCTGCTATCCAATGAAATAGAAAAGTGGAGACTAGAAATAAAAAGAAAAAAATATATATATACTTGATATATACTTTGGGGTTTAATTTAAGCAAGTTTCAAGAAGATTAAAGGTGATGGTTGCTGATATTTTGCCATCTACTGGACATCAGATATTAATAGACAAAGTTAGTTCCTTTCAAAATGCATAATATTAAGCTTGTGTTACATGATATAATTAAAACTGTTACGAGTTATCTTCTGTCTGGGAAAGAAAGAGTGTATGAAAATGCTGAGTACGTTTTTTGGTTTTTACTTCTATTCCTTCATAACATTACTATGGAGTAATTTAGGAAAATTGACAGCATTTTATTGTCCTGCTAGAGAATGTGGGTTATTTCTGCACTTAAAATAAATCCTTACTGCCTATTATTTAAAGAAAAAAAAAATTAAATTCTACTGCATTTCTTTATTCTATCTTATTCATCTTATTTCAGTGAGTTTTACCGAAACTTGAAAATGTTCTACCTTAATTAATTTTGTTTTATCGAGTAAAACCTTTTGATTCTGATGTATTTACAACAAAACATGATTGTCCTATTATATGTACAACATGTTACACGTCTGTAGACTTCTCAAAGCAGTCATTTGCTTCTGACATATTTGTAATTGGATGCATTACATCTCAACTTCAAAACTGATTACTTCTGAATAAAGTTTTGGAGTGTGAATGTAAATGTGGTATTTCCATAATGTAAACATATGGATCTTCCTGGGGTCGTGTTTTGTGTCATCCATATTATATACATTCAGGAACGCTGTGAGAAGAAGGGAGGGAATTAGTGATATTAATAGTATATTAATCGAGCATTTGGTTTTATTTTGTACCGAGGTGAACTCAAGAAGTTTCCGCTAGTTTCATTTTATGGTGTTGTAGCCTCCAAGTCAAAAGTCAACTGTCATCCACACAACTACAAAATGTGGGATGATACTTTGCATTTTGGTTTTGGAGAGTAAAATATAGAGGTCATGATTATTCAGCATTTCTGTTTTAGATTATAGAGCTGTTGTAACAGTAGAGAGGTTTCCAGCTGGTTCAGAAAAAAACCCCAACACACTTTGTTGTATTTATTGAAGTCTGCTCAGACAGGGGGGTTGGACTCGATCTTTAGAGGTCCTTTCCAACCCCTAATGTTCTCTGATTCTGTGAAGTCTTAACGTCTTCTCTAATTGAGAATACCTGAAGTCCATGTTGTGATTCGAGCTCAGAACAGTACTTGCCGAATCGTCACATTTTGCTAAGGTGTTACAAAAGAAAGTTATTTCCAAAGGCAACTGAGATTCTACATGAACTGTTGTACCTTCATCTACAAGCTCTCTGAAATTGCTTTAAGAAAATGATAGTCTTTGATCAGTACATTTTTCCCCCCACACCTATGGAAAAGAAATTCAGAACGCAGATTGCTTCTTCCTTTTCCAAACCAAACTCCATCTGCACCACTGAAGAGAGTTTTAAAATCTACATGCTGCTCGTATGTGAGAACAACTAATCCATATCGATTTAGGATTTTATGGCTTGGGTTTTTTTTTTTTGAGTGTGCAGAGTGTGCTGTGTGATTTTTGTGTCACTATTTAGCAGGGAAGGAACCTCCTGGTGCTATGTGCTGCACGGGTGTGCACAGGCATAGACGAGAGCAGGGGCTTTGCTCTTAACAACCTAAATTTAACTTTCTAATATCCTTGTGGATGACTACTGCATACTTGATGGTACACTGTGATGAACTTCAAAGTGGGTTTAGACTCCAAAAAGCCTTTGCTTCTTCGTTTTACCAAGGAGAGCTTTTCTTTTGAGAGGATACAATCGAAATATGTTCAAGTTGAACTGTTGCCTTTCCATTGCCCCCCAGTAAGCACTGTTAGATTTTCTTATCCAACTGAAGAGGTGCCTGTCTCCAAAGGTTGTGGTTAGAATGAAAAGGTTTAGAGAATGCCTTGCTGTTGGATAATCACCTCTTGATATGGCAGCTGGTGGATGAAGCGTTGATAGGATTTTTGGTTTATTAAAACCATTAACATTTTGTATATTTTTAATATCAAGAAAGCACATCCTAATTATGACATATGGAAGAGCTTTTCTAGTGGTCTTTTTGTTAAGGAAGAATGAACCATTCCTTCTAAATTCACTTGGGTTAAATTCTCACAAGTCTCTGCTGGTGGTGAATCCTGTTGCCTGGGACTGCTTGAATGGGGTTTCTTGATTGTTAAAATACCGTAGTCCTCAGTGGTGCATTAAATAGCCTGTGGTTTTAAAAGTCTGTGATTTAAGTGGAAGACAGTTTCTGGAGAGTCTTGTGGCTACAGTTTCGGTCGCTGGATGGAATCGCCTCTTCCTTCCAGGTCTACGTGAGGAGGGGAACATGTAGGGTAGATGTACCTCAGAGTATCCTGTATGTCCACCCGTGTTTCTGCTGCTTGGCTGAGACTGAGCAAAATCCAGACTGAAGCTGCATTTTGTCCTGAGTTAGAGCTCTCTCATTTAATGTACAGTGCCATCCCTGTAACTCATTGCAATACCAAGCTGTCTTGAAAGACCATCAGTTAGTCAGCTCTGCTGGGTAACAGAGACAAGAGAAGGCTGAAACATCAGCCCTGAAGGGAATAATAATGAAATGTGCTTTCACCAGGAAAGTGAAATTGCCTGGAAGAGAAGGGGGAGAAAAAGCAGGTGGGGAGTGGTGACTGGTTTATCAAGAGCTGCTTATAGTGAATTGCAGCTGCAACTGTGCAGCCCCAAGTGCTTCCTCCGCTCTCTCAGAGCGCTTTAGAGCTTTATGTCTCGCCTGAAACTTGAGGAGGTGGAGAAGGAAGCTCAGCAGCCTTGATTGAGAGTCAAACATAAATGAACTGAGAGATGTTCTCCTCACCCCTTCGTAGAAAGTTTGTCAAAGTTCAATGGCAGGATTTAAGAAGGGACAGCTTCAATTTCTGTCCTTTTTTGTATTGTTTCTAATTAGGTGGAGCAGTTTGTTCCGAACAGCGATAACACAATTTAGTTTTGGTGCTTGCCTTTCAGGGACTAACCTATAAAGCTCTAAAATTGTATTTGTGAACAGGCTACAACGATCTTGTTCTAATTTAATATAACCTCTACCTGTGAAACGTTTCAAGAGCGGAAAAAAAAATCAGTTGTGAAAGGTTAGTGACAGGTAAAGTGTGTATATAATTTTCAGTTTCCCAAAAGGAACAAAACACTGCATTAATCACAATCAAAAAAATCTAAATACTTGACTGCAAGTAATTGATATGTTGAGAACTGCACTTATGAGGCTGAATGGAGAGATGTTGGTGAGTCAGCGCTGCTACTTATATCTGGTCCAGGCTCTGAAAACATTATGAAACTCTGTCACACTGAAGTCTGTAACCGGACATCTGTCAGATTTCACTGTTTACACAGAGCAGTTTTATTTGCCATTATTGAAACTGAATTTCTTTGGGGAACGAGATTGAGGAAAGCAGAACTAACCAGATGCGTCAACTGTTTAATTTCTGAATTGACTTCTGAAAGCCAGCTTAAATACTGCCTGGATCCAGAGGGAACATTTCTGCCTGTAAATAGCAGAAAACCAAAGGAAGATGACAGTGCTGTGCCAGGAGAGAGAAATACCCTTCTAAAGGTGCCTCACCACTGCGGAGGGTTTCACTCCACGTGCATTACTCTCTGCAGGACTAGCAATCATGATGAGCCCCCATCTCCTGCCTGCTCAGTCTCTGCGTCACAGCTACTTCATTCATTCAAGTTTCTACTTCACTGAGCTGTCACCTGGTTACCATCCATAGCAACTAGCCAAGTGTCAATTGAACTCCTTCCCTTCTTGGCTAAATTGGTGGCACAGCATCTGGCTTTGCCTGGCATGGCAAACAGTGAGGCACTGGAACTGGTTGCATCATTGAAAGGAACATCTGTCTGTGAGACAGTAAGTGAGACTACGGGGTGACGGTAACGAGCTTGGATTCTCCCAAAGCAGTTCAGATACCTGTATAAACACCTAGCTTGTGGTCACGCTCCACGTTACGTACACTGACAGCTACAACCAGCTCTCATCTCCTTGCTCAGTGAATTATTAACCCCGTGGCTTGGTGCTTCACAGCCCTCTGAGTGTATCTCAGCTGTGACCCATTTCAGTGACTCCATTAACTTTTTATTACGATGACATTATGAAGACAGGGTATCATGGAAACGGGAGGTGGTATCACCAGTCTAGCTGCATGGCTTTGCCTCCTTTTCATTTTGTATGAGTTGCCTCCTGCTAAGAGAAGTTTTCCCGCTCAGCTTTCCTTTCTGTTCCCTTCCCTGTTGTAACCATACGTATTTATTCAAGCCAGTCGTGTATGTTATCAAATGTAGTTTGAAAATAATTAACTGCCTGTGTTAACACCTTTAGTGGGGTCAGTTAAACTTGGAGGGGAGGGGGCAGATAAACCGTTCACTTCGGTTACTATCAGTCATATAAAATTGCCTCTAATGATGATAAAAAAAAACCCAACCCAACCCCAAACCAAGAGATTTTCTGTTCCTCTGTATTATACAGTGGAATATATGGCAGGGATCCAACCAACTGTCAGTGCAGCAGCTAAAGATCCTGGGTTGGGTCTGGAAGTGCTGTACTCCCAGCTACTTAGTCATGCTTTTCAGCTGGACTTGGGTTGACACCGTGCTGGGAAGCCACAGGTGCAGGCTTTCTGCTTCTGGAGCTGAGACAAACTAAATGTTCATTTTAAAAACAGGGAAAAAAAAAAAATCCCAACACATTTTTTAGTGACAATCACAGCTGAATGATTTAATGATTTTTTTTTTTTCCTTTAGAAGAGGCATAAATAGGATTTTTCAGGTTTGGGGAATAATGTAACTAAGGCCACGCAGATTTTTGGTGTAAGGTAAGTGTCTTGATTGTGGAAAAAAAGATGAAATGAGAGGATATTTGCTTCGGGAACGAAAGAACCTGAATTATGGTAAGACTGCTGTATATGCACTTTTTCAAAAGCTGTAATTTTTGAAGCTTCAGCATAACAGGGTGTGCAGATAGCCTCCAGTTGGCAAGTGCTACCTCCAGCCTTTCATGGTAATATTTCACGTCTGTAAACATGCATGTGATGCATTTTGATGACCGGAATCCAGTTCCTCCTGGACTTGGAAATAAACACCTTTCATTGTAGTTTTGCTGGCTGTGCTGCTTTTTCACTGCCAAGAAGAAATGTCTTGTGATTGGACAAAAACACCCCAACAAAACCCAAACAAAACCTTCTTTCCTGCCATAACCTCTCAGTTAGTAATCTAGCACTTGACTACAGAACGTGCTGAAAAGCAAAATACAGCTATTTCAAACCATGGAAATTGTGAAGCGTGGAGAGAATCAAACTCTAGTATCTTCTGTGAAGATACTACATTAGTTTTGTTTTTTTTTTTTTTTTCCTAAAGTACAAAGAAATTTAGTACAAGTATAGAACTTCAGTTAGGTCCCCAGTTTAGTTTTCGTGTTAATCGAGGGGAGGAGACTACACCACCTTGGTCTGATTTAATCCCTGCGTCTTGTGAAGACCATTCACTTCTCCTAGTGCATTCACACTTACAGTTTTATTCGAAGCCACTATAACTTTGGATCAGGAGACATTTTGGTGGAAAAGAGGCTGTGGTTGCTGTGCTTTGTAGTTTGCAACTGTAAAAATGGAATGAGTATAATTTTGTATCTTTCCGCTTTTTTTTCTCTGGCTTCACTTTCTCCCACACTCTCTACCCATCAAATTCAAGTGAAGTACATTGATGTTATGCCAAGAAATATTTGTACTTTTTAACTTCTTCTTGCTTTCTTTAGACCTTAACATATTTTCCCTTCATTTTTGCTGCTAGAATTTTACATACTTTTTTTAGCGAATCCAAGTAAATTAAATCGAGAGAAATGGTACCTTGAGCTTGCTGAATCTAGTGCTTGGTTGAGAAGCAAGTACGGGAACAATTCTTTGTCAAGCTGTCTCTTATCTATCTGGCAATATCTTTATTCAAGTAATAAAATGTATTTATCACTTGAACAGCATGTTTGTACTTGACTTTGAAAAATCTACTCTGTATCAAAAATTCTTTCCTTTGAGTAGCATGGCTGCTGTCTAGCAAGCTGCCTGTCACTGGTGAATTCCCTCTTTGAATTTTACGTGCTAATTAGGGGTAACGTGGAAAAGAAGTTTGCTTATCATGGAGAGAAACCCCCTGATCTACACAAAAATGTTGCTTTTAGGAACCTGAACTGAGCCAGGGTGCAGAACGCGGGGTTAAGGCAGCATTTGTACAGCTCTGCTGTCACTTCCATCGTGCTGTTTGCCAGGGAGAGTCACAAGTTCCACTTCAGAGGCTCTGTAGAGGAGGCTGGGGCCAAGATTCTGATACATTACCCCTCCTGAGAAGCTGTTTCTTTCAGGAATAGTTCTTGGAATAAAGATTGTCTTACTGGTGGTGAAAGTATCAATTTCCAGATGGAGGATTGCCTCTGTTGGTGGTGAGGGGGCTGTGCACCAATCTACCTCTGTCTCTGACCTCCCCGATCTCTGCAGATACTACAGCATGCAGAAGTCTCATGACATATCTGAGAAGAACCACTATTTTCTTTCAGTATAAAAGCAGAAGTGGGATTTAGTTGAACTGGTGTTTTTGTAACGTATTTTTCTCCCAAGAACCCATCAACGTTTCACGTAGCACAGCTGAGAACTGCCCAAAGCAAAGCAGTTCCTTACTGTTGATACAGTAATGAGAAAATAATGACATGGTTTTCACTGGTAAGTGTGATGATATTAAGCATGGGTTAATTATTTAAAGGACAAAAGTGATTATACTGGACACCTAATTTCTCATGACTGGCAGTAGCTCTAAATCCAGGGGAGTCCTTAAAATAAGATTTTTAAAATACTTCTTTTTGGGCTGCACCCCGTGTATGCCAAAGCTTCTGTGAGAAAGGTGAGCCCAGCTTATTTCTTTTCCCTACATCAAGACAGCCACAGTGTCATTGTCTCTCATAATACAAAGCTGCAAAATAGAACCAGAAAAGGCAATTGCTCAATATTCAGGGCTAAAATCGAGAGGAAGAAAGAAAGGAGGAGACAGCAGTGGCATAACCAAGCCACTTTCCTCATATCCAGTGGAGCTGTTTCTCTTGTTAAGTGCATTTAGATGAGAATTGGGAATAGTTACACATCTGCGTTCGACAAGCAGGAATTAAATATATATATAAAAAAATATTTTTGTTTTAAAACTTTTTGTTGGAAACACTTTAATGAACACTTTATTGAAACACTTTAAATTCTAGATAGATGATAAACTTCACCAGTTTCTCCTTTTTAATCTTTTCTGGATGCTTTTAGTTCCTGGTGCATCTTCCTTGGTTATCCCACGTACATTGCACTGTAGCTCCTGTTCTCATTGTTTGGCTAAGTAGCGGGGCAGGAGCAATTAAAGGGAAATAATATCTTCTGGGCGTCCCTCTGAGCCCGCTCCTGTAGCATTCTCCACACATCCCTATAGCTCCCAGGGCTTTAGGGATGGTGTGTTTAATGTTCACTGCTGGCTTTGACTGCCACAACATGAAAAGCTGCAGCTCTTCTAGCAGTCTCCTGAGACATCCACGGTCACAGTGTTGTCAGTAAATGAGGAACTGGGGGATCGGTGGTGCCGTTTGCAAATAGATTGAGATATCACTTCTCAGCATCCTCTCAGAGATGTGTTGTGTGTAGTAGTGGTGCAGATTAGAAGTAATGAAGAGTCACTCTGCTTGGTGAAATGAAAATGTATCGGTATAATGTTTGCCAGTGATGTATCGTGCATATTTTCCTACTTAAGAAGTGCTGACGATGTATTAATTGTAACTATTTTACAATCCTTTAGGTGGCTATAATAGCGGGAAATTTTGAGCTTGCTGAATACATCAAGAATCACAGGGAAGCCGATATTGGTAAGCAAAATATTTACAGACGCCGAAAAGAAGTTGTACGTGTTTAAACCATGATTTTGCAAAGATGTTAAATCGGGTTCTATGTGAGACGTGACTACAGGGCTGATGACAGCTACAGTTTCAGGGAGATCTTAAAAGTAACTTTTCTATAAGGAAATGAAGATGGGGAAAAAGCTGAAATGCTTTCAATATATGCTGTGGAAATGAAAATTTGTTAAATGCTGCAAAAGAGTGTAAGTATAAATATAGGTATAAGTATAAATTAGACAGTTTATGACATTAAATACACATCCACATACCCGCAAGAGCCAAATAAGTATAAATTAGACAGTTTATAACATTAAATACACATCCACACGCCTGAAAGAGCCAAACTGGCTCTTGCAGGTTGGTTTGGCATCAACCTAAAGCAGGTCTCAAGTAGGAATAATTGGTCAGAAGATGATAAAGAAAGATACTTCTCTATCATTAAATGAATGTATGGCAGAAACTGTCCATAAAACCATTTCCTCCCACCGAGTTTGGTGTGTGGTGCTGAGTGAAGTCTAGTGACAGGCGTTAAGAACCCTTGACAAAAAACCTTAAGGCATTTTAAAGATCTTTTTACATAAAGAGTTTTACCATCAAAATAAAAAGCAGTTTGATAAAAGTGATTTCTAAACCTCTTTAATTAAATAGCGAAATAAATGACTTGATTTCATTAAAGTTCCACAGAAACCTCCTGAAGGTGAATGAAGAAAAGGCATTCCTTTTGAAGCGGTAGGGTCTGTACAGTTGTCTGCACTGATTTGACCTTGATGGTATTTAATTTTTGTGGGAAACAAAGTCTGCTCACGTGAACCTTAGGACTGTGAAAGAATTCCCGTTGATTAGGCCTCCTTTCCATTTCCTTTCCTGGTTGCCTGTGATCTGCAGGGATATAGTTAAATATTTCACCTCGTCAACGTGAACTCTCGCAGCACAATGATACTTTCCATTCTCTGTGTACGTGCTGAGAAAACTGAGGGCACATGGCGTGAAAGTTTTTCATAAAAGTAATAACTTCTGCATAAAAATTTGTAGTGACTTCGGAAGGTTTTTACCTGAGATAGTGGAATGGTTCCTTTCCAGGTGAGACATCTTCATCCTTCTGTCTTTATAAACAATCTGGTGTAAACGGTAACTAAAAATGAACTAGTTATTCCTAATAGGGTGTGCATCTTATTGGTGTTTATATTTCCATATGGATAATGGTTTTCTAACTTTATGAAGATGGTGAAAGGAAAAGAAATGGTTGTTTAGATTCAGATATTCCCTTTATTTTTGCCAGGGTAATTCTTGATATTTTGGCTTGTGTGTAGAGACAGTGCAGATCAAGGACTGCACATAGACGGTACATAGTAATATGTTTTAGTTTTCTCTAAATGGATTTTGTTATCTTAAAAGTAGTCCTGCACAATAAAAGAAAAAAAGAAAAAAAACCCTCAACAAGCTAGTAAAGGAATAACTTACTAGTATTAGTTACGTACACACTTATAGTAGGAGTAACTGTAAAGTACAAGTAACGCAGAAAACTTACAAACAGCAGCCTCTAAACTGGTCTGCAAAAAGCACACTGGTGTTAGCATCTCCATTTTTTGGACTGCCCAGTTTTGCACTGCTTTTCCCTTTGCTGGACCACTGCAGGTTCCAAGTTATGTCGATGGATGGGAGGAGTCAGAATGTGGTTATGAAGTAGCTGGATGAGACTCAGTCCAGTGAACAAGTGATAGCCACGTGGCTGAGGCTTTAGGCAGAATTTACTATTGCTGACTGTAAAAACTTTCTGTAGGAATTGATGATTTCTAGAAAAATGCTTAGAAAATATCTTCTGTGGGAAGGTTCCCCAAATTTTCCCCACTAAAACCCGGAAATATTGCTGCTTCCATAATTCACTTGCATTTTTTGCAAGATGGTGGTGGATTGCACGTAGGGCTTTAAATTAGTATATTTGTCTTAAAGAATAAGCATTATGGTTATGTTGTTTTCTCCCAGCTAATTTAATTTAATTATCCAGACATTTCTCCCTTAAGACTTGTTACTTTAAAAAAAAAAAAAAAAAGTTAAGTCATCAAAACGTCTGTTTCTGGAATCTCTTCCAGTTTAAAGGAAATAAATAAATCAAAGAACAATATCCTGAGCAGAAAACCTGATGGGTAGTATGGTGATGAATGTGCAGAGTAATGTCAGCATTTAAACTTCAGGAACTTGGCTTTTCTTTATCTTAATTGTCTGTTTATCCACTACATTCATGTAGTTTTGGATATATTCCAACATCTATCATTTGAGTAATGTACTGTCTTAGAGCTCAGAGGCACAGAGTGGGAAGGAATAGCGAAGAGCTTGAGAAGTATCCTCATGGAGATGAGGAGGACAAGATCACACTGTGAAGTCTCTTGAGAAACTTTTTATCTCTCAGAAATTTATTTTTGGTTAGATACTGAATTTTTATATTGGACCAGTTCAGTTCATCTTCTTGTTATTATTTTTGGCTCATATTATAATTACTTTGCATTCTGGAAGTATTTTAGACTTACTTAGTGATTACATTATTAAATATAATAATTTCATTATTAATTTACTG